>JAEQML010056114.1:0-34632 GCA_016904865.1 Pissodes strobi
GAAATATATCCTACATATAAAAAACCATTAAGTAGGTACCTACTTAATTATAGCCAAATAATATTTATTAACTGAAGTAACGATATAAACATGAGAAAAACCACTAAATATTTTTTGACGAAAACTCACCAATTGCTCTTCTTAACGACTATTTAAAGCAAGGATGTGCCATGTTCTTGATCTTGTTTTTATTCCAAAATTTTATATGCTCACGGCATTTACCTAATCCTTTGTCTATAAACCTTAGACATTCTTCCAAATGTTTAATTACTACATGAATTTTTAAAGTTTGGGATACATCAACAGCTTTAAACATAATTGCAAATGTACGTATGTGACTTTTGATTTCGTAAAAATTTTGCGCTTTGGTGGAAAAATAATTCTCCCCTATTTTATCCATAGCCTTAAATAGGAACACCTATGGTAAAAGGACCAAAGGACTAATGTTTTGCAAAAATCTTTTGTTACAAGAGTGTCAGGATGTTTCAGAAGCATTCCACACGCATTTCCCTCAAAGATGTCACCTTGATAGTTTTTGGAGACCAAATACAGTTATGCATTATCCCATACGAAAGCTGTGTTGAAATTGACTGTAGAATCAAAATATGCAAAAAATATTATGTAAGGTATTTGATTTTAAAAAAGTAGCATTGACACAATATATAATTTTTGGAATATCCTGTATACTTCGGTTTGGGATAAATAAAATAAACGCGTATGATAATTTTTGCGGAAAAAAAAATTACCTTATAATTACTATTCTAAATTAGTTTGGATTGGTCTTCCCTCTGGGGCACTGGAAGTTAAAATGTTGTCATTGTCTTTTAGTTTTAAAACATTTATTTCGAAGTTATACTGAAGTTTCCATTTATGAGGTTTGGGCACCTACGTTTTTCTTACTACAGGTTTCAATTATTGATATTGTCATGATACATAAGTACTACTGTTTTTTAGCAAAATGTTTGGTAGCTATTTTTAATCTATAAATTCCTCTCATTCTTCTATATATTTAGAAAAAGGGGAAGATTTGTGTTTGTCAGAACACCTGTAGAAAGCTTTATCTTAGTTCTGCACTTATGTATTTTAGAAAGGCGTCTACAAACTTGATATAGCCTTTGCTTGCTTATTCAGGGTATTTTATGTTTCATCATATATAATTGGTAAATAGATAAACATAAAACGACATAATCAATAATACAACTAGCAGCCATTATAATAAAATTTGCCATTTAAACATGTACTCTAATTTGTTATTTTTAGTGCGACAATTCGGAAAATGCAAACTTGAAACCCCTGGCTTTGATGATTGTGTTAAGGAGGGACTAAATGAAATGAGGCCATATTTTCAACATGGTAAGTAAATACTCTAGAATTATTTTTGATGAATTATTGAAAACTACACACATTCATGAACAATTTAAATGCTCAAAGATTCACATGAACTATTGGAATTAAAAAAAAATCAATATCGCCAAAATTTGGTCCACTTTAAAAAAAATTCATGAAATATACCGTTTATTAAGAAGGATTTAAAGAAAGAAATACGAAGTGTCTAAATTTGAGCTTATGATTTGTTTTAATAATAAAACAAACAAAACACTTTAAATGTTATAATTGTAATATTTTATTTTTAAGTACAAGTGTCGCCTTTAATAATGAAAACTAATACACGGGAAATGACATCCTCTGCTTCTTGGGTATGATGACATTTTCCATAACATTTTCGCACACTTTTTCCAATTTCTCCAATTGCTTGCGTAATGCTAACTCGAAGCTGTTCAGTTGTTTGAGGATTGTTAGCGTAAACTCTTGGCTCTTGGCAACAAGAAATAATCTAGATGTGTGACATAGAACGCCCTAGGTCGCCAATTAACTTTAGCTCTTGAAGGAATAACTCAATCCACAAATTCCCAGACAATTCATTCCACAAATAATAACGTTTTATCATGTCCCTGTATCGCGCTCTAATCGGAGAAGCTGCCTTATCGGCTTATTCTGGAAGAAACCAGGACCAAACACCCAAGAACCACAACAGACAATAATTTTTTCTAGATACAGTCGTTTCCCCAATATTTCTTTTGAATTTTTCTTATTTCACATTATGCAGTTCTGCTTGATTACGTAATCCCAATTTTAAATCGAGCTTAGCTTACCATAGCCTAAATTTTTCCTTTACCTTAATTTGTCTTCTTTCTTAGTTTGGTTTGAATCTTTGAATGAACTCTATTTTATTAGATTTTAAAAGAAACCTAAAATGTTATGCAAACCCGATCTTTTAATGCTGACTTGCTCTGACTATTTACGAACTGACATTTTGAGGTTTTAATCAACACTAGCTCACCGTACCAATGTTTTCTTCTGATCGGGCACCACGAATGTGAATATGTTGTCTGTAACGGCCGATCCTCGTTCATGCATTTTTAACTCTGCAATTTTACTTTCATGTTTTTTTTACTCCCAACAGCTGATTTCAAGACTTTTAATGAACTGACTTCAGTCTTGCGTGTATATTCACACGAGACGAGCATGCATGGTTTTTGTTGCATTTGAAAGGTAGCCACAGACAGTTTCATATTTTTATATTAAAACAACATATTTTTGGTAATTGCTTAATTTAAAGTTTCAAAAATACCTAAGTTCACAGGACTTCATTTAATGTTAATAATTAACGGAGTTGCTAGTCTACTTCTATTTGTTCAGCAAAAATGCATATAATCAGAACGAAATTACATGATGCCAAAGCACGTACGGACAAGAGTATTGCAATTTTGTTGCAGAGTTAAAAAGGTACGAAAAATACATACATTCGGATGGGCCTTTTGCTTTTACTGACCCAAACTGTTCAAATTTCTTCATAAAATTCTTAGATGGTACCAAGTTTCTTGCGAAATGCGAGCGTCATTTCCTCGCAGTTGCAGCAAAACATTCCCCATTTTGACAATGAGTTCGTCGATGGAGAATCCCTCCATGAAGGCCGAATCACAAATAATCGCGACGTTTTTACTGTTTTACTTTACTTGACTCTAGGAAAACTGTTAATGAAATTGATATAAACGGCGGCGAATTTAAATCAGAAGGTAAAATTTGGACACCTTAATAAGGGATATCAACTGACAATTCTGACGAGATTTTTAAATTTGACAAGCTAAAGTCACCAGTGTTGTATACGTATTTTCTGGGATGAAAAAAATTCAAAAAATCGTGCTTGGTCCATTATACAATATAACGAATATTTTTTACACCAGTAGTAGGTATATACATAATAATATAGCCTAGTACTGAAATCCTATGACGACAAAGAACTAACAGAAGACCTTTTATTTATATGATCGCATATTATGAAAATGGTACAAAAATCATTCTTTAGATTCTTAAGAAAACGAATAATATCGCACACATTTTGAAATCAAGTTTTAACGCTTTCTAGCCAGCAGTTAACTGTGTTGCTTTTTCTCATTGTTATAGGTGGTCCCTGAAAAAAATATATTTTTTATTCTCTAATAAAACATGCACTTATGAGTGTAATACCCTGTAATTTTTTGAGCTATTTAAGCTTATGTAGGTTACTCATGTAATCCTTTCATTTTGACATGGACAAAGGTTTGAATTATTAAATATATATTTTTTTTAATTTTAAATTTTTAATGAAATTTGAATGCAATACTTTTTAAAATTTGAGTCATACGCTACCTCGCATTCATGATCACGGGTTCTGACAAAAGCACAACTTTTACTATTTTAAAATATTACTCTCTTTATTCCTTAACACTGTATGCATTTAAACACGGTATACTACTCTTATAGCTTTACAATAAATAAATCTTTACAATTCAACACTCAATGACTTTACTAAATGCAACACGCGTTTTGCGCGCTAGTTATATCCAGTTGAACATATATCGAAAATATTCCGGAAGCAAGACCTCTCTATTATCCTTGGCCTTGCCTTGGCCACTCTATACAACGGGTAAATAACAGCGCTGTCAGGAATGTTGTCGATAGGTGATGATTCATGCGGAACTAACGTAGACGCGGCAAATTAGTTTTATAGCGTAGCTCAAAAACATGCAGATGGTCGTGAGCCATGACATTGCCTCCCTGTTGAACCTGATCGTCCCGATCAGTTACTTCATTTCTCCAGTACGCTTTGACCCTGTCGAGGTGAACAATTTACAGTTTGCTTCTGGCGCTGCGTTGAATTCTATACTTCTTCTCTTCTAAAGGTGCCTACCTTCTTATGATGTTGGCGACCACGTTGGCCCATCTTATCCTATATACTGCAACTCTGAGTAAGTCAGTTGATGTTAGGCCAGTCCATTTTCTAAGATTGGCCAGCCAGGATATACGCCTGCATCTAGGGCCTCGCTTGTCCTCAATATTGCCTTGTAGGATTTATTGTAGAAGTCGGTATTTATCATTACGTATAATGTGGCCAAAGTAGGCCAGTTTTCTGTTCTTTACGGTAGTAATAATTCCCTTGTCTTTCTGAACCTCTCGGGAATCGTGATGTTAATGGTATATGTGTGAGACCCGTAGCATGCGTCGGTAGCATCACATTTCGAATGCCTGGCGTTTGGTGGCAGCCTCGGTAAGACCCCAGCTTTCTACTCCGTAGAGGAGAATACTAAAGACGTAGCATCTGAGAATTCTTATGCGTATATTGATATTTAGAGAGAGGTTACAAAGGGCTTTCTTAAGGCGGTTAAAATTGCTTCTAGCTCTTTCAATTCGAGTTCTTATTTCATAACTATGATCCCCTGTTTCACTGATATTGCAGCCCAGGTAGCATATTTTCTCTACTCTTTCCAATGGTGTATCGTGTACCGTAAATTGAGCGTTTATGTTGATATTCTTACTGATGATCATTACCCTAGTCTTTTTAGAGCTTAGTTTTAGTCCGTATTCAGTGCTTGCTTCCACAATATTATCTATCAATCTCTGGAGACCCTCCGCACTATCTATCAGCAGTACGGTGTCATCTGCATATCTAATATTATTGATAAGTTGACCATTTATTGCAATACCGTCTTCTGATTCATCCAAGGCTTCTCTAAAGAGATTTTCTCGGCACTGATAGTATGCATCCCTGCCGAACTCCATTTCCGACTGCAAATATATCAGACAGTTCGTATTCGAGCCGCACTGTTGCTTTTTGTTGAAGACATAGGTTTGAGATTAATCTTATGTCCTTACCATCAATTCCCGATGTTTTTAGAATGTCAATTAGTTTCCCGTGCGGCACTCTGTCAAATGCCTTTTCGAGGTCAATGAAACATGTAAATACATCCCTCGCTCTTTGTATTAGTACTTGCAAGCTGAAGAGTGCTTCTCTTTTTCCAAAGCCCGCTCTGAATCCAAATTGCACTTCACTGAGGTGTTCTTCTAATTTGGTGTAAATGCGAGAGTGAATGATATTTAGGAGTACTTTAAGTGCGTGGCCCATTAAACTAATTAATATGTGGTCCTCGCATTTCCTGGCTTTGGTTTTTTTTTTAGGAATTGGGATGAATTCTATACACTACGTTGTAATTCTTTTGATGACTGTGTAAAGCCTTTCCCACACTGGCATTAGCTGGAGGGATCTTCCTTTGTGGATTATATAACCATACTTTATCGTTCCTCTAAAAATCTATAGAATTAGCTTTAAGATCATATCGGGTCTTCATTAGGTCACTGGCTTTCTCCGTGTTTTCTCTGACGAAATTCATGAAAGTCTAGTAACTTTTCCTTAAGGGAGTCCGCGTAGTCTTGAATTTCCATATCCTGGTTGTTTGGTATTCCGAATAATAGGTCACAGGGTAATCGAAGTTCTCTTCCAAATAAAACCACGGCTAGTGTTAGTACTGGTGCATGTGTCATGCACTGTTGATCTATAAGCGATTGAAAATAGTGATATGTATTGATCTCAATCTTACTGATGTTCCTCTATGCCCTAAGACAAATTAATGTTCTTCAATGGCCTTGTTAGATCTCTCAACCACACCGTCTGACTCTGAATGTAAGGCTGTAGTCCGTGGTTTATGGATGTTGAGTAAATCACAGTCTTTCTGGAAAACCTTGGATTCGAAGTTGCGTCCTTGATCTGAGTACAGCTCTTGCGGAACACGAAATCTGCTGAATAAGTTATTCACGAGGACCTCTGCTATGGTAACAGCTTCTTGATTGGGGATCGCAGGCTATTTACTAAAGTAGTCAGTTGTTACCCAAATGTACTTGTTACCATTATTCGTTTCTGGAAAAGGACAGGCTACGACAAACGGTAGTCCCACATTATACTGTTTCATCTTTCCCCTAGATCTTGTTTTGGGCCCTTGACCTGAGCACAGACTTTCCAATATCAACTTCTTCCAGGACTTCCGATACTCTCTTCCTTGGCAGTGTATTCACTACTTTTCCTTTTCCATCGGCGCTTTTCCAGGTTCTCTCCAGTTTGGTCTTGGTTGATGTTCTTCTTTAGCTTTTAGCGGTAGCGCTATTTCACTATCCTCAAGCTGATCTTTTTAAGTTGCTCTGTGGTCCACTGATGATTAACCTCAAACTTAATTTGCCTAATGGGAGTAATTCCTTCTCATTGATCTATTATTTGGCAATATTTACAATTATCTTCGTATGATTTTCTGGAAAAGCATCTGTATTATTATGCAATCTTCCTGTCTTATGCTTAACCTTAAAGTTATATTGCTGTAACTTTTCCTGACTTGACTTTGAGCTCCTAGCGTCTCTTGATCGAATTTTAAACCATAGTCGTACTCGACAGTCTTTTTTGAAATGCCCAGTTCTGTCACATCTATAAGACTGACTTGAAATATTTCCGATACGCGGCCTATCTTCTAGTGGCTCCTGGAAGCTCTCCGTCGCTTGAAAAATCGCGGTTAATTTCCTTACAATGTTGTCCATATCAGTTCAGTTAATTCACAGGTGTTCGCCTGGATGGATACGGCCCTGATTTTTTACTTAGATATGTTACAGGCCGCCTCGATTTCTAAGGCGCTAACCAAAGCTTCACTTCTGTTATCAAATTTAACTAGACGTAGCATCTTCTGATTTTTTTGATCTCTGAGACCATCCACGAAAAATTGGGCAACAGGTTCTTCTTGGAATTCTTCTGTTGCTCTCGGGTAGGCCAATTGAATGAGACGTTTAACGACTGCCTCAAACTCTTACCCGTTTTCACCAGGTTTCTGATGTCGGGGCTTTACATGTACGTAATACAGTTGTCTTCTGTGTTCGTCTCCAAATCGTCTCTCTAGGGCAGCTACAAATACGTCATATTTAGCGCTATTACTAGTGTTGTAGTAATTTCTTCGTTATTCCAACCGTTGGCAATAGCAGCTTCAAATTGTCTTTTGCACATTGTGCAGGATGTTTGACCATCGTACGTTGGAGGTTTGATATTCTGTCCTGTGGCAAATACGCTCTCGGTGTGCCCCTTGATTTATTAGTCTGGTAACGTCTGCGTGTTCATTCTTCATATCTTTCCGCACCTTTCCTACTTCTTTTTGTATATTGTCTACTTATTTTTCAAACTTGACATTTTATCCCTCCAATATTATCTGTAATTTTCCTTGCTCGCCTACAATTACATCCAGCATCCATATTATGCTTGCCTTTCATGTTCATTCTCTTTTTCCGATCCACTTGCTTTTTTATGAAGTCGGCCAACATTTTATTTATTTGCACCATTTCTGGCTTTTTTGCCTTGTATTGACTGTAGAATATGCTGGGAAACTTTCGAAAATTCAGTACTATTTTTTTAATGTAAATCCGCTGATACCAGTTCCTAGTAGTCCGTGTCTATTTCAAAATAAAATGTTATAAATCGTTCACAGATCCACCAAAAAACGGCCTCGTTTACATACTTGTATCCTCTTCTATTTTTGAAGAACGTTTCACAAGTGTTACATTTTTCTCTTGGGTTCTGAAAAAAGCACAACTTTTACTATACTCTCTTTATTCCTTAACACTATGTACAAATAAACACACTATACTACTCTTATAATTTCACAACTAATAAATCTTTACAATTAAACACTCAATGATTAACCAACTGCAACACCCGTTTTGCGCGCTATTCATATCCAGTCAAACATGTATCAGGAATATTCCAGAAGCGAGACTTTTCTATTACTCTCGGCCTAGCCTTACCCACAATATACATGGGGAAAATAACAGAGCTATAAGGAATATTCGCGGCAGACCATGATTCATGCGGAAATAACGTAAATGCGGCAAGTTAGTTGTATAGGGTAGCTCAAAAACATACAGCTGGTGGGGTTGCCGTCACATTACCTCTCTCTTACTTGCAATACGAACGGCGCGCGTTCAGTTCCCGTCGGGGGCATCACATGTTTTCTTTATTTTTTAAGGTTATGTTTGTTTCTTTTTGTAAATTTGGGTTAGTTTCAGTTAGTTTTGTTTGGTTGTGCCCCGGAGCACCGAACATTGACAAGAGACTAGAAGGTCCACTCTCAATCGGCACTTTTTATGTAGACTTTAGACGAGACGGGATGAAACGTGGCGCGAGGCCTGAGCGGTTAACTAGCATTTCACCAGGTTCCGTGACGGGGCAAGGAGGGAAATGCTGAGGGCAGGGCTTAGAGTGAACCTTCTAGTCTATTGTTAATGTTCGGTGCGTGAAGGATTAAAAGTACTTTAAAGTGACGTTAACCCACCAATCAGAAGCGGCTAATATAGCATAGTGCCGTAGGTCTAACGGATCGTATTATGCAAGGCTGTAGTCCACGTTTTATGAATTTGCGTAAATCACAGGCTTTCTGGAAAACCTTACCTTGGATTGCAACTATATTGAGGTTTGGAACTTTCGACAAAATACACTAAAACAAAGATTTATCCACAATACCGCAACAGAATTTTTGCAGTTAACCATGTTAGCATCATCAGGAGATGATTACAACAATTTAATCATCCCCTGATGATGTTAACATTGTTAGAAAAACGCGTGTCCACATCCTTAAAAACTTTACATCTTCACATTCTGATGATACCTCGAGTATGAAAAGTCGAATTACAGTTCGTTGAGAAAACCCTAGCTGGGGACGTGTTAAGGAACAATTTATTTTAAATGCTGTTCAAAATAATGTTATGAAGAAATAAAAATAATCAAAATCGACAGTTTTATTTTTTTAATAACGTTTTGAAACCGATATTTTAAGATGGTTTGGTAGAAGATGGTTTTGCCTCAGAATTTCTAAAACCGTTACCAATTTAGCTAGCTTTCTATCGTTAATAATAACCGTTACCAAAATTCCAATGTCGGAATCTTTGTTGGTTGGTCGAGTTAATTCTGGAGTGATTTTTTTTCCTTTATGAAAATCTGCCTCGATTCCGCTCGAAGAAAAAAATTAATATTAATATGTTCAATATACTTTTAAAGAAAAAGCATTTCATATTAGAGAGGAATTCATTTTAACAGCTTTCAATAATTATTGTTTAGTGTTTATCATGTTTAAAATATTAACTAACCTGCAGGAATATTGTGGCCCTATTGATGATTACTTTACCTTATATATTTATAACTTAAATTGTATTGTCATTTTGACTTGTCAAAATATCATAGTAAATGATAAAAGGTTTGTGTGACTGACCATCATGTATTGTTGTAGGATTGCCCGAATACGGTGTTGACCCCTTTGACCCTTTTTATGCTCAAGAAGTACACCAGAAGAGAAGCGGACCATTTTTTAACTATAAATTAGTTCTGAGGAATGTTACAGAGTCTGGTTGGACGCAATCTCAAGTTACACGGTTTAGGTATGTACATATTTCACAGATTCACGGTATAGAAACTAACACAAATGAAATGGCTTTATCAGGCCCTTATAGCTAGCTTTATTAGATTGTAATTGAATTTCACCAAGAAACCTGGTAAGGGGAGCAATAAAGGCAGCACCATTAGTTGGTAGTATAAATTTAAAAAATGCACCTTTAAGCTTTCTCAGCAATTATTAATATAAAAGGAAACCAGAAGAGTCCACGGAGACTTTACTTTATGATCGCATGTGCTTGGTTCTCTTGGTAAGGGGATGAATGAGGGCAACACCGTTAATTGGTAGTATAAATTAAAAAAAAATCACCTTTTTTTAAGCAATTCTTAATATACAAGAAAACCAGAACATCCCACGGGAAATTTACGATCGCTCTTGATACTCCTGCTAGCCTATCTTTTTAAAACATTCTAGATGATATTAACATGTGAATCTCTGATAGGTATTAGATAAAACTGAACTCTCCATTTCAAGAGGCATGTCATTTGACTCACTGCCTTAAATATAATAATATAAAAAAGTTGACCTTTAAAGGCAGTCAATATTCGTTCACAAACATTCTACATTCTATCAAGAATAGGAAACAACTATAGGCCAGAACAAAGGTTCAATTTTACGATTTGCTTTATAATTTATAGTAATTTTTGTCAAAATTAAATTAAATTACCAAATAATAATTTAGTGCTAAGGATAAAAATGGTACAGGGATAGTCTTAGAATCTTATGTTCCGAACAAAGAGGAAATTTGGCCCTACCTATATTTAATGTATTGTCCTACTTTTAAAGATAATACATGTTTTAATGATTGATATAGCTCTAAACAAGAAATTGTTCATAATTTTCAAACTATTGCGTTCGAATTTATACATTGCAATTACGTAAATAACTTCCCATATTTAGGGAATCACCTGCGTTCTTCTGTTATGGCGCCCAAGACCGCCCCTTTAACAAGAATGGGACAAAATAAAGACTAAATATACTTTCCATGTATGCATTATTAAACATATTTTTATTCAACGCACTGCTATATTGTTGAATTCAACTCACAGTTTGATCTGGAGTTCTTCGAAAAAATCAAAAATTTGTTTTATGTTTTATGTGAATTTGTCCAAGTCACTATATCTGTTATATGAGTGTCAATACAAATCCTAAACAGTATCTACATATAGTTTGTTTTAATATGGTGTGATCATTTATTACCAGCGTATTGAAGCTGGGCAAAATCTGCCACGTATTTCCCGGCAATGACCAAATTGTGCGGCTAGTTTCGATAAAGGTTTAATCTGGAATCTTCAAACGTGCTATGAACACACTGTATGTGATACCCATAGAACAGTAAGAAATATCGCCATTTATGTGGCAGTTCCTGTTTTACGTTTTTTTTTTATTAATTTTTGAAACAGCAATTTCAAAACCATTAATTTTATTTGTTTCAAATAACACTGGTCGACAAAATTTAATTAAAATAGCCGTTTCTTATAGAATTTCTTCCTTGATTTCTTGCACTGATTCCAAATTTGTATAGCTTTTGCTTGTAACGGGTAAGGTTTTTTTTGTAATACAAAATTTTAAATTCATTCAGATTTCCTGCTGTACTTTGTTTGGTGAACATCCCTTCTTAGTGTTCAGTAATAGTCTACAAGCATATTTGTATTCCTTTTCCTGATAACGTTTTTCTATTGCTGAAATATCTTGGTGGAATCGCTCACCGTGTCCGTCGCGTACATCGGCATCGCCGAGATTCTCGAGAAAGAAGTCCAAATGAATGGAGAAAATTAATTTAATGCTGCATCCTAAAGCTTTATAATTTTTCAGACGAGCTGAAATTAGTTCATAGTTTTCAGGTTTTCTATTGCCAAAAAATTCTATTACGACATTCTTAAAAGACTTCCATGCAGCTGCTTCCAGCCCATTCAAACTTTGATCAAAGTCATTGTCCTTCATACGCTCCCTTATTTGTGGGCCTGTAAATATACCCACTTTCATTTTTGCCTCACTGATCGAAGGAAATTTGTTCGTTAAGTATTGGAAATCATTACCACCTCTATAAATCCACCCCCTTAACAAAATGTATCATTAATCCAAGTTTGATGTATAAGGGAGAAACATATGTGTTCAGGATTTACAATTGCTTGAGAAATTAAATTTTTTGTCCAGGTATCAGATTTCTTTTAGGTCGTTGCTTATTGGCAATATTTTTCCAATCTCTGCTATCCCTCACAAAAAAAGACAACATCCTAGTTGGAGACCTATCAAAATTGCAATAAATTTCAAATCGCCGCATATATTCCAAGAATCCTGTTGGTATTGGGCGGCTATCGGTTTACGTGTTTGCGGATATTCAAGGAGCCTTCGACAACATATCCGTGGGTTCAATTTATCGAGCGAACGGTGGTGGGTCCGTTCATAACGAGCTGGAGCCGCTCCATGCTCACTGGGCGGAGAGTAGAGGCTAGAGGTGGTTAGGGTTGAGTCATCTCCCTTCCTGTGGTGGTGTTTAGTGGTGGGACCGGAATTCTAGAGGTTCTCTTTAATGCAGGCTTGGGGCACACAACCGGCGTTGAACTTGCATACCTTCTAAAATTTCATCATCAATTAATTACTGGTTCCATTTAAAATGTTTAAATACAATTATCTCCTTCTCGTTTCTGCCGAATTCCCTCAAGCTTTCTAATGCTAATTTGTCATGTCTCACCTTAATAGATAATACAATTCATGTTTACCTAACAAATGTTTGCCTGTTCTCCACTTCTTCCTAAAATAGAGCCGCTTGCTTTGGCTCCAGGGTGTAAACAGCACAAGTGCTAGTTGAGTGATCTTAACGAAGCTGAAAAACCTAAAGGCAACTGGACAAACAGTCTCGAGGAACAAATCTGTCCCCGTTGTCAAAAACGAACAAATGAAAATGGTTAGTAAAATGTAAATAACAGTAAAAAGCTCTTGCAAATTGTCAAGCTTTGAATTGGCTTAGATAAGATGACAATAATAATGTCATATCATTTAGTTTAATTTTTAAGTGGCCCTTATCAACTTCAGTTTTTAGCAAAGGTAACCAGGTGCTATTAAGACTAACAGAAATTGAAGCCACACATTTATCTTTATTTAATAAAATTAAAGAACTTTCTTTAATTTTACGTTTTTTAGATGATGGTTCCTTTGCTAAAATACTTAAAGCATTCCAGTGTATTCTGTGATTGTTGTCAAATGCATGTTGACAAATATGTGATTTGTGGAATTGTGTATTTTTAATATAAGTTTGGGTTTTATACGTTTTGATTATTGTCTACAGGTTTCACCTATATAAAATGTATTATATTCACATGGTATCTTATAGATAACATACATGGATCTAAGACTAAAACGGAGTTTTATCCACAATACCGAAACATAGCTATTGCACTCGACGCGCGTTTCGCTAACCATGTTAGCATCATCAGGAGATGATTAAAACTAAATTTAAAACTATACCTAACTCGCTTTTATACTAAATGTTTGCTTAATCAAGCGGAACCACATGAATCAATCCTGGAATCCCGCTAGTCACGCTTGATCAACCAATACAGTGGACTATACGGAATAGACCCTCTATCTCTATTTAAACTATTCTTACATTTAGTAATTTCCATACTTTCATATGCGTCTAATACTCTCCTATCAGTTATATTATGAATTAATTTTAAATATTTAGTTGTTATCTATGATTGTTAACAAAAGCATGCTCGGCAACACTTGATTTTTCTGTTCTACCATACTTTAAATGAGCTATGTGTTCCTTGAATCTCGTTTGTATAGATCTTCTAGTTTGCCCAACATATTTTTGGTTACAATCCATGCATCCAATTTCATATATTTCACTTCTTTCTAATATTTCAATTTTGTCCTTTGGACCACCTCATAATTTCTTAATGTTGAACTGAGTTTGGTATACTTGGTATTTTAAACCTACTTCCTTAAAGACATTTTGGAGTCCTCTAGTATACTGAGGATTATATGGTATCGAGACATATTTTGTATTTTCATCCTGATTGACGAAAGAAGTGGAATCACGAATGGTCTTTCTAAGCAAATGCCTATTAATTAGTCTATTTATTAAGTTAGTATTGAAACCATTAACTTTCGCTATATTCTTAATTGTCTCCTTTTTATTACTAAATCTTTCTCTGCTGAGAGGAAAGTTAACCATACGGTGTACCAAAAATTAAAGCTGGCCATTTTGTGTTGGTCGCAGTGGAAGGAGTTATTAGGAATATATCGGTTAGGGGCAGTATTTTATCTATAAATATCAAATTTTAGTGTGTTATTATCGTTACTAATCACTAAAGTATCCAAAAATGGAAGTTTGCCATTGTTCTCGACTTCATAAGTAAATTTAATGGTGGGGAAACGGTTATTTAGTTTGGTTACAAAATCTTCGATATTAGCGGTTTTTGTGTCGAAGCATGCAGGAATCAGATCTCAAAAAATGTAATTAATAATAATGTTAACTCTCGTCCTGGAAAAGGAAAAAATACAATCAAGAGATTAAAGGAGAAAGATGTTTTCTATCTAAAAGCTGACAGGATCAACAACGGCTGGGCGAACTATATGTGGATGACATTTTCGCGATTTTCAACACAAAAACCGCTAATATCGAAGATTTTGTAACCAAACTAAATAACCTTTTCCCCACCATTAAATTTACTTATGAAGTCGAGAACAATGGCAAACTTCCATTTTTTGATACTTTAGCCCAGGTAAACCCACACCAGATACAAAAGATCGGCAAATTCCTCGCCAGCCAACTTTAACCTTGACGTGGCGGTTATACGCGGCCTGCACCAAATAATCTGGGTATGATTATAAAATTGTTCTTCAAAATTAAAATAGTTGGTCCGCACCAATTAAATGAAAACGTGTTTTGCTGGTGGACTGGTTCAGGAAAATAAAAAAGTTGCAATAGCTATTCATTTTCTTTTTTCCCAACAGGCGGTCATGGAAATCTTGTGTTATTATGGCTGCTCTAACTTTTTTACAGAAATTCCCTTAATACGCTTTATTGTATGCCGATTTAAGGTTATTTTAACATTGAAAATGTTTCTGTTATCCTAATATAGGGCCTCAAAAAGTGAAAAAGTACATGCTACATTTGCCACATGACGTCATACGCGTGAGAGATCGTGCTAGTTTGTTTATTTAAACTTAAATTTGATCATAAGGTATCGGAATCGGTTCAAATGACTAAAATAAATTGGAACTAAGTGAAACTAACCGAAAGTTGATTGAACGACTAACTAAAACTAGCCAAAAGTAACCAAAAGCACCAACACGGGCTAAAACGTATCGGAACAGGTTACAAACATTAAAATAAGTTAAAACTAACCAAATCGAGCCAAATTTTAAGGACTAACCAAAACTAACCAAAAATATTAAATTTGATTAAAACATATCGGAACCGATCCAAACGACTAATATAAATTGGAACTAGCTAAAAGTAACCGAAAGTTGATTGAATCGCTAACCAAAACTAACCAAAAGCAAATAAAGGCACCAAACCGAGCTAAAATGTATCGGAACAGATTCAAAATATTAAAGTAAGTTAAAACTAACACAAATTAACCGAATATTGGCGACTAACCTAATCTAACTAAAAACATTAAAATTGGTTATAACGTATCGGAACTGGTTCAAATGACTAAAATAATTTAAAACTAACTGAAATCAACCGAAAATTTATTGGACGACTAACCAAAACTAACCACGAGTATCCAAAAGCACCAAAAAGGGCTAAAACGTATCGGCATAGATTAAAAATATAGATTAAGTTGAATTTAACCGCAGTCTGGCGACTAACTTAAATTGCCAAAAAACATATAAACTGGTTATAACGTATCGTAATTGGTTCAAATGATAAAAATAAATTGGAACTAACTGAAAGTAACCGAAAGTTGATTGAATGACTTACCAAAACTATCAAAAAAAACTAAAATTCGTAATAACGTATAGGAGCCGGTTCAAATAACTAAAATAAATTAAAACTAACTGAAATTAACCGAAAGTTGGTTAAACGACTAACCAAAACTAACCAGAACTAAACAAAAGCACCAAAATGGCTAATTTTCAGTTAGTTTTAATTTCGTCACCAAAATTCGGTTAATTTGTATTAGTTTTAACTTACTTCCATAGTTTTAATCTATTTCGATACGTTTTAGCGCGTTTTGGTGCTTTTAATTACTTTTGGTTAGTCATTGAATCAACATTCGGTTACTTTCAGCCAGTTCCAATTTATTTCAGTCAATTGGACAGGTTCCGATGCGTTATAACCAATTTAAACGTTTTTGGTTAATTTTAGTTAGTCGCCAAAATTCGGTTAATTTGAGTTAGTTACTTATTTTAATACCTTTTATCAGATCCGATAGGTTTAGTCCTTTTTGGTGTTTATGAATACTTTTGATTAGTTTTGGTTAGTCATTCAATCGGCTTTCGGTTAATTTTAGTTAGTTTTAATTTATTTCAGTCATTTGAAGCTCCCATACGTTATAATCAATTTTAATATTTTGGTTCATTTTAGTTAGTCGCCAAAATTCGGTTAATTTGGGTTAGTTACTTATTTTAATACCTTTAATCAGTTCCGATACGTTTTAGACCTTTTTTGGCGATTATGGTTATTTTTGATTAGTTTTGATTAGACATTCAATCAGTTTTCGGTTAGTTTTAGTTAGTTTTAATTTATTTTAGTCATTTGAACCGGATCCGATACGCCATAACCTATTTTAATGTTTTGGTTAATTTTAGTTAGTCGCCAAAATTCCGTTAATTAACGTTAGTTTGAGCTTACCTTAATATTTTTAATATGTTCCGATATGTCTTAACCCCTTCTGGTGCTCTTGGTTAGTCTTGGTTAGTCGTTCAATCAACTGTCAATTCATTTCAGTTGGAATTAATTTATTTTAATCATTTTAACCAGTTCCGATACGTTATAAACAATTTTAGTGTTTTTGGTTATTTTTGGTTAGTCACCAAAATTTGGTTATAAGCATTTTAAATCTTTTTGGTTAGTTTTGATTAGTCTCCAAAATTCGGTTAATTTGGGTTAGTTTGAACTTACTTCAATATTTTTAATCTATGTCGATGCGTTTTAGCCCGTTTTGGTGTTTTTGGTTACTTTTGGTTAGTTAGTCGTTCAATTAACTTTCGGTAAAGTTCAGTTAGTTTTATTATATTTTAGTCATTTGAACCGGTTTCGGTACATTATAAGCAATTTTAATGTGTTTGGTTAGTTTTGGTTAGCCGCCAAAATTCGGTTAATTTAGGTTAGTTTTAACTTAACATTTGAAATGTGTTCTGATAAGTTTTAGCCCGTTTTGGCGCTTATGGTTAGTTTTGGTTAGTGGACCAATCAACTTTCGGTTAGTTTCAGTTAGTTCCATTTTTTTTAGATATTTGAACCGGTTCCGACACGTTATAATCAAATTTTTTACGTTTTAGCCCGATTTGATTCTTTTACTTACTTTTGATTAGTCGTTCAATCAACTTTGGGTAAAATTCAGTTAGTTCCAATTTATTTTAGTCATTTGAACAGGTACCGAGACGTTATAAGCATTTTTAATGTTTTCGGTTAGTTTGGGTTAGTCGCCAAAATTCGGTTCGTTTTGATTAGTTTTAACTCACTTCAATTTTTGTAACCTGTGCCGATACGTTTTAGCCCGCTTTGGTGCTGTTGGCAGTGGCGTAGCTAGAAATGTGGGCGCCGGGGGGCAAGCCTATCCGCTGGCGCCTAAAACAAACCTATATTTTGTGTATATACGCAAACTAATCATAAAATGATACATCATAATATTAAACATATATTTTTGAAGTGAAACTTTTTAACGCGCGCCGGGAGTAAAATTTGAAGGTCGGGATCCCGACACACGGCGGGCGAGCTGGCAGGGAACGGAAAACGTTCACGGACGTTTATTGTGATATCTTTGTTAGTTTACAAGAAAAAAATACGGGATTAGCTCTATTACCTTGTCAAGACATAAGCGAAACTTTTATTAGCAATAGTTTTTTTTTCATTTAGGCCTTCCCTTTTTGTTAATTGAGTGATACCTATATTTAAAAAAACTTCTTTTTAACCAAATTCGTTAAGATATGTATAGGGCTAGGGCGTTTAATTATTGTGATATCTTTGTTAGTTTACAAGATAAAAATATGGAGTTTGCATTATTACCTTGTCAAGACATAAGCGAAACTTTTATGAAGAATAGTTTTTTTTTTATTTAGGCCTTCCCTTTTTGTTAATGAGTGATATATTATTTAAAAAAAAACTACTTTTTAACTAGGGCGTTTAAGTTTAAGTAGTTTCACTTCTGATAGGCGCACATAGTGCACACGCTTTTTTTACAGGAATATGAATATAAAATATATAAACGGCAACCAACCAACAGGTACATACATATTTAAATATAAACGAAAACTAAACATCTGTAACCTTAATTAATTAATTAAACATTGGAGTCTTTCTTCGGTTTTTAATCGACGTAAATTGATCGATTATTTGATCAAAATTAATTTTTCGACAAATTCATTTTCTATGCTTAGTATTGCTAGGCTAATTAGACTTGTCTGGCTAATGGTACCTCCTAATTACGAAACTCTAAAAAACCCATACTTTTTACGAACGAAATTTTCGGAATTTTTGTCTTTGAAGTCGCATGCCATCTTACGCAGCGTTTTTACAAATTTGCATGTACCAAATACAGCCGCCCCGGGATGCATATTTACACATGCTAACATACGACGCAGGATGCTGAAATCGGTTAAGTTTTGTAAGCGTTTGTAGCGCTACAAAACTATTGCGCCATGTCTTCGCGATGCAAGCAATTTGCGGCAAGAGCCTCGTGGTCGAGAGATCTAGATGGTTAGGTCTCAATTCGGCGGCTATCGGCGGCCTGGGTTCAAACCCCGTTGCTTTTTTTATTTTTTTAGGTTAAGTTTCTAAACAGTTTTTTTCTTGATTTTGGGTATGCCTTGGGTTAGTTTGGGTTAGCACCTGGTTAGTTACTTTTACTTGAGCCTCCGTAGCGAGCGAAGCGAGCGGAGGGCCATGAGAAAAGTTAAATATTATATAACAGCGTGTTCCAGGCGCCCAAATCAGTGAGCTTTTGTAGCGCTACAAACGCTTACAAAACCTAACCGATTTCAGCAACCTGGTGCCATTGTATGTGAGGATGTGTAAATATGCCGCCGGGATATATATTTTTATTCCACAGAGAATAAATAACAAATACCTGACACAAATGTATTGGTTGGGTAAAAAGTTTAATACATATTTTGGTCTTTGATCTTTGATTGTATTATAATTTAATGAATTTAAAAACTCAGTTAAGCTCATGAGCATTCTTAGCATTAGCATATTTATAAATTCGGAGCGGCGCGGCGCCTAATTTCACTTGGCGCCGTGGGGCCTTGCCCCCCCTGGCCCACCCGGTAGCTACGCCACTGGCTGTTGGTTAGTTTTGGTTAGCCGTTTAATAAACTTTCGGTTAGTGTCAGTTAGTTCCAATTTATTTTAATCATTTGAACCGGTTCCAATACGTTATAATCAAATTTAGGTTTAAATAAACAAACTAACACGATCTCTCACGTGTATGACGATGACGTCATGAATGTGGCAAATGTAGCATGCACTTGTTCACGATTTGAGGCCCTATACTAGGAAAACAGAAACATTTTCAATGTTAAAATATATTTTTAGATTGTCAAATATGCAGAATAGATTGGTTAAAACAAAAGTTCCGATATCATAATAAAAAAAAAATGTCCCATATGTGGCCAATATTCTGGCGGACACTGTATAGCATTAGTTGGATTTAAAAAAGATTTAACTATAACATTGTATCTGCCAGTTTTCAGATTAAATTGAATTTCGTGCTCATTCGATTTTAGAATATGCAATAATTTTGGAAATAAGTGTGCTGGAATGTGCATTAACCAACATTTATATCTTTCAGGATCGCGGGGTAATTTAAATAATGATTTTTCGCCACCGCTTCTAGTAGAACAATTCAAATAAAGGCACTTATAATCAGGCATTTTTAACACAAAATAAAATAAAGAATAATTATTTTTCGTAATACTCTCGGACTAAAAAAAAAGATTCGCGTGGCTCGCGTTTAGAATCACACTGGAGCTTGCCCTGACTATTTCTTGGGATGGCTGGCCATTCTAAGGAGGCGGAGCATTATACGAATTCTTGTTTCATGCGTTAGGTGGGAGGTTTCGCATCTGGTGTGGGTTTATCTGGGACTTTAGTGATTAGGAACGATAATAACACACTAGAATTTGATATTTATAAAAAAAGTACTGCCACTAACCGATATATTCCTAATGACTCCTTCGAGTGCCACCAACACAAAATGGCCAGCTTTCATTTTTTGGTACACCGTATGGTTAACTTTCCTCTCAGCAGAGAAAGATTTAATAATGAAAAGGAGACAATTAAGAATATAGCGAAAGTTAATGGCTTCAATACTAACTTAATAAATATACTAATTAATAGGCATTTGTTTAGAAAGACCATTCGTGATTCCACTTCTTTCGTCAATTAGGATGAAAATACAAAATATGTCTCGATACCATATAATCCTCAGTATACTAGAGGACTCCAAAAAGTCTTTAAGGAAGTAGGTTTAAAATTAGTATACCAAACTCAGTTCAAGAATAAGGAATTATTAGGTGATCCAAAGGACAAAATTGAAATATTAGAAAGAAGTGGAATATATGAAATTGGATGCATCGATTGTAATCAAAAATATATTGGGCAAACTAGAAGATCTATGCAAACGAGATTCAAGGAACACATAGCTCATTTAAAGTATGGTAGAACAGAAAAATCAAGTGTTGCCGAGCATGATTTTGTTAACAATCATAGAATAACAATTACAAAATTAAAATTAATTCATAATACAACTGATAGGAGATTATTAGACGCATATGAAAGTATGGAAATTATTAAATGTAAGAATAGTTTAAATAGAGATAGAGGGCCTATTCCGTATAGTCCATTGTATTGGTTGATCAAGCGTGACTAGTGGGATTCCAGGATTGGTTCCTTTGGTTCCGCTTGATTAAGCAAACATTTAGTATAAAAGCGAGTTAGTTATAGTTTTGAATTTAGTTTTAATCATCTCCTGATGATGCTAACATGGTTAGCGAAACGCGCGTCGCGTGCAATAATTCTGTTTCGGTATTGTGGATAAAACTCCGTTTTAGTGCATGTTGCCGAAGGTTCCAAACCCCAACATAGTGGATCTAAGAGTGTTTTCTGTTTTGAAAATTACTAAAAATGCTATCTATAAGATACCATGTGAAAGCAATAAATTTTATATAGGTGACACCTGTAGACCAAAACGTATAAGAGAACACCAAACTTACATTAAAATAACCAGAATACAATGGAACGCTTCAAGTATTTTAGCAAAGGAACCATCATCTAAAAAACGTAAAATTAAAGAAAGTGCTTTAAGATGAATGTGTTGCTTCAAGTTCTGTTAGTTTTCATAGCACCTGGTTACCTTTGCTAAAAACTGAAGTTGATAAGGGACACTTAAAAATTAACTAAACCTTTCAACAAAAATTATGGAATTCTTCCTAGGCGCATAATATCAAATTGTAGATATATAACACCTCAAAAACGATTTAATTATTTACCTAATAACACCTCAAAAACGATTTAATTATTTACCTAATAACACCTCAATAATATCTCACTAACCCAAAAGACCAGTAACCGTAACCAGTAATTAAATGATATGACTCAATAGGTCTGTTCCAGCAGCGATTTCAAACGGTTTCAAACCGTCCGGAGTTTGCGCATAACGATATAAGCGTCGCTTATATGGCTATGCGCAAACTCCGTACGGTTTGGAACCGTTTGAAATCGCTGCTAGAACAAACCTTATTATTATCATCTTGTCAAAGTCAATTCAAAGTTTGACAATTTGCAAGAGCTTTTTACTGTTATTTTATTTACATTTTACTAACCATTTTCATTTTTAGCTTCGTTCATTCTTGGCAACGGGGGCAGATTTGGTCCTCGAAACGACGACCATTTTTCCAGTTTCCTTTAGGGTTTTCAGCTTCGTTAGGGTCACTAAACTAGCACTTGTGCTGTTTACACCCTGGAGCCAGAGCAAGCGGCTCCATTTTATGAAGAAGTGGAGAACAGGCAAACATTGGTAAGGTAAACATGTATCCTCCACAACAATATAGAATATATCTACAATACATTCATGTTCCTCTTGCGTTGGAATAAATCATGAGTAACAAACAATATACCTTTCTAGTTCCATGAGCATCTAGGATACCAAATTTTATTTGAGTAAGATGTCATTTTTATATGCTGTTCTATACATTATATTTATTTCAAGTATACTTTCTCGTTATATTATTTATTATTGTTATTAAAGTACCAAAAGTAATTTATCTTCAAAAAAACAGTAAACGATGCAACATTATTGGAATTTACACCGTATGCATTGTTTATATAGTTTGGGTTAGAGCAGATATTTTGTACACAACATTTGTATTATTAAAGCAATTTAGTTTTTTTTTAATGACAGCGATATATTTTTAGGAGTGATCTTCCGAAGAACCTAGTACAAATCACTCAATTTTTTCCTGACAAGCGACTAAATGGCTTCTACGATATCGACATGACCTTCTTAGGACAAAAAGTAAAAAATTCTGGATCGTGGAACTTGGCACTCTTTGACTACATTCAAACTTTAAGCGTCAGCAGAAAACCCCGAAAGGATTCATCAGGAAAATACATGATGAGACCTCCTATCAAAGTCAAGTGTAACGTTCAGACTTGCAAAAAGCTGGAGCTACATATAGGAAATTTGGCAGGTGGCCGAACTATTATAGGTAAGGAAAAGTTAGAAGGGAGCAGATGTATTTGAGAAGGTAATGAAAGAGCCAACTGACTAATATAAAGGTCCCCCTGCAACCCTTATGGGGAATAGAAGTGATACCTTCAATTGTCTAAAAAAAGGCCCTAAGGGGCCACATATACATGCATGCTCTTACTTGGGGGTAGATACTGCAAAACTAAGGGCGCGTACCTTGATTGCGCACTTTTTTACTTATTGTAGTACGACGGTCTACATTTGGGTCTACTTCGGCATAAATGCCTTTACTTGTTTGAGGCAATAATAATAAGAGCACGTATCTTATGACATAATACTTAAGGGTATCTCAAAGGCTATAGCAGTTCCTCCAATCCTATGGCCGTCAGGAAGTTTAGGATATCGTATGGCTTCAGGGTATGTAGATTTCCCTCGGGTTTTACTGGGTACTACATTCTGATAAAATATTGATAGAGGTTTCGTCCTCTTCCTCGCAGAATTTGCATTCTTCTTACCGTACTAATCCGAGGCTCTTGAGATGTTCTCTCAACCGGCAATGCCCTGTCAGAATTCCCGTTAGTATTCTGGGTTTGTTTTTACTTAGGTTGATGCAGTCGTTACATCCCTTCTCGCTATAATTCTCCACACGTATCGTTGCCTGCCTCATTTCTTGTAGTTCCATCCAACGTTCAGCCCTTTTACTAAAAACTGGGTTCCTAAGTTCTTACAGTATTGTGCTGGCACTTCTCCCGCAAAAGGGTTCGAATTCCAAAAATGGTGATTGAACTCCCTTTTTTGCGAATTCATCTGCTTTTTCATTCCCCTGCATTCCAATGTAGCCTAGAACTCATAGGAGGAACAGACAATCTCGAAGCTAATTAAATGTAAACTCAGCGCGTTATTGTTGCTTGACTGTCTGATGTAATAATAATTTCTTGTTTCCGATATAGTGAATTTCCGCATGGAATATGTTCGGCGGTTTGCCAGGTTTTTAGAGTATTCGATTCCAGGTCCATATTCTAGTTCCTTCTGTTGTTTTGGAACCATCAGTGCACCACTTGATAGTGTTTCTACTTAGTTTTGAAATGGTCTCTATGACTCATTCACTTTTACAACTCCGTTTTGTGCTAAATTTTTTCACAAAGCTATAATTTTTAATCTTATCTTGGGTCATTTCTCAAATTTACTGATTTTCAGAGAGGTGTTTGCGTTTGGCGATTCCCCCTCTGATCATTCTATATATTGCCCTTGACGCCATACTCTCCATTACTATATGGAGGGGTGTAAGGTTTAGGATTACTTCCGTGGCGGCAGTTGAGTTAGCTTGGATTAGCACCTGTTATGCCTACACAGGCTAGCCTTTGGACACTCGGTATGTTTATCCTTGTACTAGCCACTTTAGTTCTATTATTCCAAACCAGTACCCGTAAGTGATTATCGGTCTCCGTAGAATACCTGGGTTGCATATTGCTAGTTTTTGTCGCAAAGTGTCTGCACAACATTGGGGCTTCTATAGCTTCTTCCATATCTAGAAAGGCACTCACTGATATTTCTTTCTTCTCCAGTGCATCCTGGGTTTCATCCGTAAGTTGCACAAATTCGGTCTCCGTGGGTTTCCCCGCTTAGTACGCATGCAGGCCTGGGTGTGAAGGCACGCATTCCATTTTGTTCTCGTATAGTTGTTAGTTGCTTTCTCCATCGTTTTTAGGAGGAACGATGTGAGATTGATTGGTGGCAGAAATTTGGGATGTGCTGGGTCCTGTTTTCCCACCATAGAATAAAGGTGACCCTGGGATCTTCTCTCCCTTTCTGGTTCAGTTCTAGGCCACTTTGACTAATACACATTATGTGCCTTAGTATTTCCTCTTGCCCTCGCTGAAGCGCTACTATTGCATATGTGTATAGCCATCTGCGTGACTTCTCTAGTAGGTTCTTAATATCGTTCTGATGTGTGCCCCATAACGATGGGTTTATTCCCAGGAAAGTGAGATCTAGTAAGAGCTGAGCTATTTTCTCCTCCTTTTCTGTGTAGCTACCGTATGCTTTCTTTAGTACCATTGTGAGGTATCAACTCTATTTTTGCCATAACTTTATGCAGTCATGCCGGGGTGGGTGTTAAGTCAATGTCTTCGCAAAGTTTCCTTACCTCTTTATGAAAAGTAAGTTTCTCATACTAGTTCTGCCAATTCCACTAGACTTGACTCATTTAAACGGTCTCCATGCTTCAGATCTTAATTATGACTATATGGGATAGCTTGATTTATAAGCATTGAATATTGCCTCATTTACTTCTTTTAGATCCTCCTCCAGATCTAAGTGTCCTAGATATGTGCTAAGTTTGTTTTCAGGTTGGTGTTATATTTTTTTACCGCCTGTTTTTCTAGGATTACTTCTGAGGGTTGGCTCAGGAGGGAGGGGTCTTTAATCTGAACACAATTATTCTGTGATCAGAAAGAGTAGCTTCATTTGATACTGTTCGGTTTGTCACTAGATCATTTAGGCTCAGTGTACCTACTGTAATATCTAATACTTGTTCCCTTGCTCTTGTACAGACGTAGGAACATCTCCCACGTTATCTTTCAAAAATAAATTCTAAAGGTTGCTCACCTCTTTGGTTAGTGTCCTTGCCACCCCAGACCATGTTGTGGGCGTTGACATCACATCGTAGTAAGGACAGTTTCTTTCCCTGGCAGTACTAATCTAAGAAAGTCTGGACGAGGTAAAGGTCCGTCTCCTTCCATATAGCATGAGGCAATTATAGCTTCCTGGTGTTTCTGCCTAAAGTCGAGGTATGCTGGAATTGGGACGAGGTCTCTCGTCATAAATTCTGAAAGATAAAAATAATATTATTCATTACCATACTACATGTTCTTGGTATCCTATCACTAGTGTGATATATTACTTTAATGTCTTGGCAGATGAGGCCCTTTGCCTGGTCTCTGTAAAACCACAGTTTTTGGATCAATGCGATCCCTAGTTGATTCTTGGTGAACGTTTTAGAAATCACCTCCGAGACCCCCTTGGCATGATGTACGTTCATCTGGGCGATTTCGATGCCGGTCATCTTAATGATTTGAGGTGGGGGTACTGTACGCCCGGTAAGATTTGTGCCTTCTTTTACTTCTTCAACCATATCCATTATCGTCGTTTCTACGGAGGGTGATTCTTCGACTGAAGGGTTAGAGATGTGTATGCTCTCCGCACTTTCCACGTTTTTTCTTTCAGGATACTGGGAGTTACTTCCTCCATTTATTCTTACATCCCTTTGCTTGAGTTCGCTTTCATTTACATGCTGTAGTAGCTGCTCTTATTTCTTATTAGATACCTCACTTGTCTGAACGAAAAATAATTAGGGCACGTATCTAGTTGATTTCACGTTCCTTTACTTGTAATACGGTGAGTTTATTATGGAAAAAGCGTCAATTTTTTAAAGATGATCTTATCTGAGCTTTATAGAGCAGTAAGAGCTGATGTGGTTTATACAACTGTTTTGCTCTGTACAGTGCTTCTAGCTTTTGTGCTGGTGCCTTGTCTATTTTGGTGACGTAGTTACACCAAGATATGTTGTTTTCTATGTTGAGGCCCAGTAAGTTTATGGATCAGGCAAGAGTCAGTGTTTATCCTGTCGTTGGTAAGTTAGGTCCTGCGGTTTTTGCTTTTTTGAAAAGACAGCTGCCCGCGCCAAACTGGATATTATTACCCTCATCCCCTTCCACTATGGCGTTCATTGATGACAGCAATCTGATTTTCTCGCCCGCAGCGGTCATTGTAGTTCACGACATGAATGAGGACATAAGGGTGCTGTCGTCTGCAAGCTATAAATAGAATTGTTTGTTCTGTCTAAGAGATTGTTGATATAGAGCAAGAATAGTGTGGGAGACAATATACACCCTTGAAGATTTTAAATATCTCCAAAAGATGTCAGTCAATAGCAACTCGGATGCTTCGATCCCTTGAAAAATTGTAAAGTCAAGAAGCAGTGCTAGCGGTAGTCCGTATGCTGTCACTTTGCTTAATAATCCGTCATCAATCAAATGTTTTGGATATGTCGAGAGCCACTGGACGAGATTCGCCGTAGCTCTCGATAGCTTTGGTCCACAGGTAGGTCACGTAAGTCAGGAGATCTCCCATCGATCTGAGCTTGCGGAAGCAATACTGACGATCGCTTATTATGCCTGCCGATTCGCGATATTTTAAGACATGTTCCCTGATCAGCTTCTCCATGACTTTGGACATGGTGGGAACTAAAACAATTGGACGGTAGTTATTTGGAATTGTTTCTTACCTTGTTTCGGAATTAGTTGCACCTGAGCGCATTCCAGCTAGAATGGAAGCATGCAGTTCGGTATGATAGGGAGAAAAGCATGCATAGTGGAGCTGTTAGTTCAGCAGCACATTGCTTAAGCACTACTGCGGAAACGTCATCCGACACTGTGGCCCTGTTAATGTTTAGGCCTTTGAGTATTCGTGACTTCGCATTGAGGAATTCACTCTCGTGATAGTTAGGCGTCTTCCCTTGAGAATCAAAGGTAAAATTTGAATTAAACATTTCAGCAAAAATTTCCGCTTTTTCTTTGGTCTTTTCTACTATTGAGCCGTCATCTTTGGTCAGTGGTGGGATTGATGTCTTTGAGAAACCCAGATTGACAGCCTTGGCAACTGACCAAAAGGATCTCGACCCATTAGGACAGTTGAGAACTTTGTTATTGATCTGCTCGTTATGTCCCCCCTTGCTCTCGTCAATGATCGGCTTACACTGGTTTCTAGTCGTGATGAAGGATATATTTCGATTTTCGTCTGTCGGATTTCGGTGCCATTTGCGGTAGGCGGCATTTTTAGCATTGACCGCTCTTGAGCAGTTTTTTCCAAACCATGGTTTGAGTTAGGCGGGAATGAAAGCGTCCATACTAGCTAGGATATCTTGAGTTATCTCATCAGCAGGTTCAGAGGTGTTTAATTCGTAAAGCAGAGGTCGTTCTAAGGAAAAATGATATAAACCTCGCGAAGGTCACGCTACTTTGCAAATTTGTAGTGCCAAACCTTTCAAGGTACTTGTGACCCTTGTGCTTTGATAACAAGTTCACAGATTGCGGAAATAAGATTGTGGTCTGATGAGCCCAACGGAGGTTGAGCGGTAACGCTGTAGAGGTCAGGATTGGTAGTTAGAAATAGATCCAGGAGGTTGGTAAAGTCTCAAGGAGGTAGGTGCGTCAACCAGCTGAGTAAGTCCGTGATTAACAGCAAGTCTCGGCTTCTCGTCCTTTATCATCGTTTTTGTCGGAGTGTTTCAACCAGTCGATGTTATGTATGTTAAAGTCTCCTACTATGACTACTATGACAATTTCTGCCGGTCATCATGATATTAAGACGTGTAAATAATTAAAAAGGGCATTTTGGTTGATTTATCTAACTAGCGCGTATATTTTTCGAGCACCCGGTATTTAAACTACATATCACTGGATTTTATGCTAAATCAGGTTGAACCTTTGGTAAATACATTTAAAAATATATAAGTTTGCCTTTTTAATTATATTTTAATGAACCTCTGTCAAAAATCTGGGCCTCTGTGTTCTACCTAAGCCTGTGAATTATGGCAATTATTATAAGTGAAATCTGGGAGAAAATTATTATTTAATTCAATATGTAAAAAAATCGTAATTAATTAGAAAATAGAATTTGCATTCTGCTCTGAAAAAAATAATCGACAGATGATCAAAAAACCTTACTAATCATTCTGATTGTTATTTGAGAATACCTTAAACCAAAGATTTATTCCTTATTAAATCCTTGCCTTAAACCTTACTTTAAAGGACATTGTAATATGAGGTTGATAATAAGAACTGCTGAAAAGTAAAAAAATATATGTCCAATTTTGCTATGTAATAACCAATCTTCAGAACGAAAACTTTATGCTACTATTAAAATCAACCAGACTAAATTATCATCACTTTGTATAGAAACAGATACATCTTTCATATTTGGCACCATGGCAAAATAAAAATAAGCTGTATAAGTACTGATAAAATGTATTATTACTAATAATCTGCCCTGCGCTATGAAAAGCCCAAAACTGAAAATACATTTTACTAACTTTAGGTCAATAGATGATGATAAAATTTTAGTTTATTTTAACTAAAATTAATCCGATTTATATTTATTTTCAGAAAACATGTTAGATTGGGTCATCAATAATGCCTGGCAGCCTGGTTTCGTAGTCCTAGCTCCACTGATCAATGATTTGGTTGGCACAGCATTTTCAGAAATCTTCAACAAGGATTTTCAGTATTTCCCATTTGAGAGTGTTTTCCACCATTAAGACGAGCTGCAAATTATTGGAAACTAATTTTTTTTCAGTGCATACCTTTTAAGGCAGTTGTGTATTGGAAATCAAAATTGAGTATAGGATCATAATGATTACGTTATTACTGTGACAAATGTAATTACAGGGAGAGGGTGTCTCAACGGTTAGGTTAGCCTTCCTTAGTAAGTCTTGCAAGAAATCTATTACTTACTTTGCATCACAACTTTAAGTTGCGTTTGGAACTAACGTTAATATAACGATATATATACATATATGAATAGACAGACACCTTTTCAAAAGCTAATGTAAGCGGTGATTTTAAAGTTATACTGTATGTATGGCGCTCTCAACATATTTCGGTAAAATAGTTTCCTATTAAGTACGAAAGATAAGTGAAGGGTCCCTTCAGTGGTGAGGTACCTAAACAATCAAAAGCATAGCTGAAATTATTGAATATCACAAAGTCCATTAAGCAAATCCTCGAAAATATTATATAAAGCTGCGTCGAAGTAGCTAATGCGGTACTGCCACACTTGACAACATCGCTTCACTGGTTCAGCGATTTGATTCTAGGAATAAAAATATTTGCATTTTTCCTGTTTTGGGAGGCCGCGTCACACGTTACATAGAACAATATAAAATTTAAAAAAAATCTTGAAGGCGCTGGTCACTGATCCCGGTAACATATTCGTATCGAGCGTACAGGATCGCACCTTGCCATAAGGCTACCATAGTATTAATGATAGCTAGAGCCAGTGGTCACAGATGACTCCAAACAGATCTCGTGAGACTGCTCGGAAAAATCGTGATAAATCGTGAGATTTCGCTTTTGGGGTTGCCAGCCTTTATTAGAAACAACGAATAAAGATACTCTTCTTTATTCATTGATTAGGAGCAGCTAAATCCAGCGCACATGTCGCTTCGCTCGCTACGGAGGAGCGCAACCAACAAAAATTCACCCAAGACATGCCCCAAATGAAGAAAAAAATCTTTTACACATAACCTTAAAAGAAATTTGAAAAAAACGTGTCTTGCCACTGGAATCGAACATGGGCCGCCGTATCACAAGCACAGAATCTGACGACTACGTTAATAAACCTGTTGGCAGCAATTCATTGAACCGTAAAGACATGGGTACATCATACATCGTACTGCGCATATGATAGGATTGACAACAATATTAACATTTGCCCTAGATTTAGCTGCTCATCCTTTATTCAGCACTGCTTACAGTAAAATAGGTTCGGGCTGGAATAATGGCAACGTTGTAAGGGGCTTGTTTCGCTTATGTCGGTTTTTCGAATATAATAATTATATTATTGCAATTCACCTGCATATATAAAAAAAAGAAAGAAAAGGTTTAATAATAATATTGATAATAATAATAATATTGATAAGTTGCAATAAAAGAATCTAAACATGGTTTTATTTGAATAAACAAAGACAAAACAATATTTTTAAGTTAAAATATTAATAGAAAACAAAAAAAAAACACGTAAATTAAAAATAAATATGGTCCTAATTTAATCTGAAGATAAATCTGAATCTGTTACAGAAGGATCTTCTTTAGAATACAATACTTTTACTCTGTAGGTATTTGTTTTAATATTTCAGGTGAAATGATAATTGTAGCAATAAAGGGCCTCTATTTTTGGTAGAAGAATTCGTTTTAAAGTAGTACTTTTTAAAGTATTTCGATGGCCCGTTTATTACGGTTTATTTGGGAAAATTATCGTTCCATATTTCTTAAAGGTATGGTATTGGTATCAAACGTTCATGTGCGTGCTCGCTGGATTGCTCCTTTTATTTTACCACTGGCGCCTCGATCCCGCGAGGAGTAAAAAGTCACTTAGGCATAATACAATACAGTCGATCAAAAGATTTTGTTTTTTGGTGATGAAATAAATTACTCAAATAAAAAATATCGTGAGATATAAATCATTTGTCGTGAGATTAGGTATCAAATCGTGACATCTCACGATAAATCATGAGATCTGCGACCACTGCCTAGAGAATACCCCCTGCCACGTTTTGTCTTCAAATATTTGAACACTTAATGAATAGCACTCTGCTCGCTTCGCTCGCTTCGGGGGTGCAACCAACAAAAACTAACCTAAAATATGAAAAGCATGCACGTTTATATTACAGTCGCGCTATAAAACGTTTCGATCTCGTACGTTCGATACGAATTAGCATCCCGGTACCGCGATATAAGATATTGTTTATATTCTGCCGGTACCTGTCTCCTGCTAAGTAACTATTATATTATACCATTATTTGAGCTGCAACCTTATTGAAATAAAATGGCCAAAAGTGAACATAACTCTACATATCGACATAATACATATTTATTGTAATCGTTAATTATTATGTTTATCTTCAACCATTTAATAATAAGACGCATAATACTTATGATTGTAAGAGCATTATGCATAATGCAGCAAGTGCAATTATAATTACTATAAAAGAACAAGTAGTGAAATTATGAATTCACAATAGGATATCTAATATAGTTAGTATTTTGGGTGTTTAAGGATGGTTGTAGATAAAGTAGAGTATATGACTTGAGTATAAAGAACCATAATACACTCCCATGATTATGACTTACATTATACGCTCGTTACAAACATACTCTTATAATTCGAGAGGTTGATTATATAGATGATTATTCGAATCAATTAATGTTACAGAGACTAACGAGATGTACATGGTGATGCAAACTTTAAACGCCTTGATACTGACTGTTTCTCTCTCTTACTTGGCCGAAGTCGAGTTGAGCCGATTTTATCCGAATGAGCGTGAAGGCTCAGTCTCATTCAAAACCCAGAAAACCGTGTGCTGAATAAGCCTACAGATGTACTCATTTTTTACGAGGTGAAAGTGGATGCAGATCATACATACTTTTCCATGTCTATCATTATACACTTATAATGAGCTTAACATTGGCTTGATTAGTGAATTTCTTTCCGTTTCTTATTGTCCAATTGAGTAGTGGGAATATTAGCTGTGGATGAGTACAGAATTTTCAATCATTAATTTTAATAGGAAACTGAATTTTAAATTTAAATCGAAACACTTTCTTCAGAATTGCAATTGAAAATTATTAAAACGAGTGCTACTTGCATGGTAGAGAGAGAGCTCTTGAGTAAGAGCAACAACACCTCTATTATTGAGTGGGTTTTGGTAAGAGGAGCTCCTGAACTACTTTAGACACTATATGAGATACCTGACATTTCGGTGATGCTTCTGTCATTGCTGTCAAATTCAATTAGGTATGTTCTAAATAACCTATATACAATAACAATTAACTATAAACAAACAAATACACGCCTTTTTTCAAAAAAATGTGTGCATTTAAAAAGATAAATGCGCGTACACGCTTTGTAAAATAATTTGCAGAATACATTATTTAAGAAACGAAAACTATATTTCCCGCATGTTCCTATGCGCGTGTCTAAGCGCCGCACATAGGGGCCTTAGGGGTATATTATTTTGCATCAATTGGCCACAATTATTTCTATATTTTCTTCCCACTAAAGGAAATTTATTTAATAATTTTTAGTGTTTATTTGTACATTATGGAGTTAGAAGACTTAAATATTGAATGTTTCTTGAGTGAAAAGAACATTATAATAAAAATGAGGGGTCAAACGATTTATAAAAATTATTTTAGTTTCATTAATTTATTATGTTGAAGCTATAGAGGGTGATTGCTAAGTCGAGTTAAAAAATTAAACCCGGTATCATTAGGGCTAATATTTTGCATTCCCCACTTACCTTAGTTCTGAAATTGATAGTGTTCGTGATACAGAGTGTTAAAGTTATCTTATCTGTTTATCTTTTGCACGCAATGTATTGGAAACAATGCAATATCTACAAAATGTGTATCATAGTTTTTTGAAACATCTACAAAGTATTCTTTTCTCGGGGTCATGTCCCCTTTAACCCACTCAAACTTTTTACTAGAAGCCGTGACATCGAAAAATAACACTTTGTGTATCTTTTTAGAAACTATTATAGCATTGTGTAGATATTGATCGTAGTACACTGTGTGCAAAATTTGGATCTCTAGCAATATACGTGGAATATCTAAAAACTAAACAAATAAATTAATTTCAACACCCTGTATCTGAAACATGATCAGCTTTAGCACTAAGATGAGTTGGGGTTAGTCATCTTTCAGGAGATGTACGGGGCGCGGAGTTTAATATTTCGCCTCGACTTTCCAATCACCCTGTATAATATTATGTAGCCTTCTAAAATAAAAAATGTTAACTTAATATTTTAATTATCTTCATCTTACGTAATAACTGACTCATTGCCCGAAATTTTACTTTCGTTCTGCTCCTGCTGAAAGGAACTGTTCTGTTTCTGTAAGCGTACTCGCTCACATGTAGTTATTGGATCCGAAGCTAGCAATAACCTATTTAGTACATCTGTCTTACACGATATTTTACTAAACTTCCTTGCGTAGTCTTGTCGACATTGGCGAAAATGTTTATTCCGAGCCTCAGCCGCTTCTTCGGATAGTTGTCCAATTGGCAATATTGCAAGGTCTGTAATTGTTTATCCATGAGCCAAAATTTTGTGTACTGTGGGAGTCATTAGATGCCACCCATATAAGTTCACATATAATCATATAATTGGGCAGCTTCTTCGCAAAAAAAGCAAATTTCTGTACGTGAATCTTATGGCCTCTCGATATTATTTCTAATATTGTTTGGTAATTTTTAGTTTGAAGCTGTCTCGATATCGGAGAAGAATCCATGATATGTATTGCCATCATTGGTACTATCAAATCCGGATTTAGGAACATTAATCGTGCCATCTCTCTTTTAAATGAATATCATTGGATACGTGTTTTTGTTTCATTCACCAAATCCTTCTCAGCTGTAGTTCTGGACTGCCAGTTCTTTAAGGGCAATTAATATGCTAACTGTAATATTTGTTGTAAAAGCCTAATCCTTGCATGTAAAACTGAAAGGCCAAATTTAAATGTATCCGGGTTTTCCTCACTTCTCTTTTCCAATTTATTAAAATCTTTTGAGGTGGCTTTGTAAATATAGCAACGCATTGTAGTTAAAGTATTCGTTCCCCCATTACATAGATACTTTTGCATCGTCTACTATACCTAGTGAGTAAAAATGTATGTTTCACTTTTAAATAGCCTCTGATTACTGGAATTTCTGTTCTCGTTTTGTACTTGATTATTAATGTAGTTTATTTCATCTTTGGTGACGTCATGTGTAGATACCTAATTCGAATAGAGTTGCAAAATCGCGGACTTGAAGGTACAGAATTTTGCCAAATGGTTTTTTATGACCATTATTTACAATTAATCTAAGGGGTAAAAAATGAACTCAGGAAGACGTTGACATTACTGTCTGCACAGGACCGGATATAGAGGGGGTATGTTATTGATTCGGCAAATCGGTCACCACTCGTCAGTTGGAGCATTCGGTAATTTGGCATGTATAGCTTTATTGTATCTGATTTGTTTAGCGTTTTACAAACATTTAAAATAACTATTTTTGAAATAACGTGTACTACATTGTGTAGGTTAAGAATACCAAGGGAAAAAAATATTCCGCCTTTACATTCGGACCATTCGCCATTTCAGCTTCTCCACACCCCCCAAAAAAATAAGCTTAGAACCGGCCCTGTGTCTGCATCG
>JAEQML010056115.1:0-34628 GCA_016904865.1 Pissodes strobi
AAAATTTCAATCATTTGTGAAGCAAAAGGCAATCAATTCCAGGGTAATCTTGGTGATTTTACATTATATCCTCTCTTAGATATTAGCAGGTGAAAAATACGTTCAGGATACATATATTGTTCCTTACTATTCGGAACTAGCCATTTTGAGTCTGCAATTTTTTTTGTTTCCGCCTTAAGTGATCTTGGAAAATATTGGGTTGTATTCAAGTCGGCTTGTTTCAACATTCAACACCATCATATGTAATTTATTTAAAAAAAAAATTAACCATACATGCATAAGCCTCGCCTCCTCTCCATGCTAACTCAACCAAGGCAATATGAAAACATTTTCTTTGTAGGTCTTCGGGATTATTTTCCTGATAGATTTGCAATATTTTCTTGTATTCCTCGTAAGTCAGTGCTTTTGAACTAACTTTTCGTTTTTGTACGTCGGTTTGAAGAAGTTTTCGTTTAGCATTTCTAGCCATTCTGGCCTCTTGAAATACTATGTCTTTGAAAGGGTCGATTTTCATATGCTACAAGTTAAAGTACCTTTCTTGAAGAAGCTGTGCTGTTTGGTTCCAGATTTGTTTAATGACGCCTTCTTTGTAGTTTGAGCCATCCCTTTTCCTCATATTAAATGCCCAGTCTTCCATAATTGAAGCCAGTATTGTTAATGGCGTATTTTCTTCTAGTTGAACATTTCTGTTGACACAAAACTCCTCAAATTGTGCCCATACAAACTTTTTTGTTCTTGCAGTATTTACTGGAACAGATTTAATTGCATTTTCTCGTATCTCCCCAAAAGAAATATTAATAAATCGATTTAAAGCCATTATGTAAATTACGATTTTTTTGACAAACGTCTGACGAAAATGGTAGGTAGGTAGTCGACTGGTGGCGAGGGAAATAATTTCGAATATAGGTTATAGTAGCAAATATTCCCTGATATTTGAATTTGATTGCTTGAAAAACAGAATTTGATTGGTTGAAAGAAAACCGAGATATATAGTCGGTAGAAAATTAAACGCAATTTAAAATTCCAACTTTTTAACTAATAACTAACTCAAACTATTTTTGATATTTCAATATTAAACTAAAAGCCATTTAAAAACTTAAATTTTTAAATTACATTTCTGTGTGCCTTCCATTGCGTTGAATACAAACAATTGTTCTTCTTGACACATCTTTAATGGAATTTCTGATACTCCGGGGAATTATTTCTAAAATACAGTTACGGATCACCGTTTCCAAATGATCAATATTACGGAAAGGTCTTTGTTTGTAAATTTTTTGTTTAAGGTAACCCCACAAGAAAAGATCAAGTGGAGTTAAGTCCGGAGACCTAGCCGGCCAGTATTGCTCCATATTACGCCCAATTACTTTGCCCCTAAATATTTCCAAGAGGCGTTCTTGAACCTGTCTTGTATTATGGATGGAAGCGCCATCACATTGGTACCACAAATTATGCCTTACTTCAATAGGCATATTATCCAAAACTTCTAGGATATCTGTATTAAGGAAGCGTAGATATTCTGCAGAATTTAAATTGCCCCTAAAAAAATATGGCCCAACAACTTGATTGTTTAAAACACCGCACCACACATTTGTTTTAAAGGAATACTGGTCTCTGCATTCTATTGTTAAATTTGGATTTTCTTGAGACCACCATCTACAATTTTGAGAGCTAACAACGCCATTTGAAGTAAATGTGGCCTCGTCGGTCCATAAAATGTGAAAGGGAAAATATACATCCTCTTCTTTTTTCCCCTGGTACCAAAAAGAGAATCCCAGACGAATGTCAAAATCTCGCTCCTTTAGAGTATTTATAAATTTAGGTTTATAAGGTTTAAATTTATTTTTGTGCAAAATACTCCTTACACTCTCTCTTGGAACGCTAGTTCTGCCATAAACATCTCTGACACTAGTTTTTCCATGTTCCACAATATCTAGGCAAACATTTAATTGGACTTCTTCACTATGTCTTATAGGATTGTGAGGCTTCTTGAATGAATTTTCCACCGATCCAGTAGATTTAAATTTCGTCATAATCCTACTTACAGTAGATTGTTGCACATTTTGACCTGGATGCCTTTCATTAAAAATGTTGGCTGTGACGCAATGACTTGTGTTTTCACCACATATTAATACAATTTCAATTTTTTCCTGTACAGTTAACATTTTGTTTGACTTTAAAGCGCAGTATTAATTAAAAGCCACTATGGCAAACAGAAGCGATTTGACTGTCATTATTAATGCAAGGGCTTGTCAATATTTTTTTCAAATGTTTCACGGCCAACTTAAATTTTTGATGCATTACTGTAAGATAAATGCTAATTAATTTATTGGAAATTGCATTCAAATAATAAAAGGCTATTTTACTTTTTTTATAACACAGCTTCATAACAAATTTTAATACAGGAATTTTAAATTAAATCGTTGAAACTAGATACACATTTTGTGAAGTTAAATGTACATTTATTCTCCACTTAATAAATGCAGACTTCACTAATGACGCTGTGTACTTGATTGTGTTAATTACTAATAATGTATATTAAGTTTAGACACAAACTACCTTTTCAAAAATACATATTTTATGAAGCTACTTTATACAGGGTCGAAAACAAATGAACTTTGCATCACATGTGACCAAATTTTAATAAGCCAATTTGGATTTTGTAGAAAAACACACATTTATTATGGCGTTACTTTGAAGAATATGTACCTGGAATAAAGTATTGTCAAAACTAAGAAGTTGTATGAAGGTTGCGTTGAGTCTTATTTTGCCGCAGCGGTCCAATTTACAAAAAATAGGCAAAAAAACAACATTATCTGATGTAGCTAAAATTTTGCATATGGGCTGAAAATTGTATTTAGAAAAAATTTTTCTAATAACTTTTTTCGATATTTTGAGAAATAACCCCACTTTTGAACTTTTTTCCGAAAAAAATTAAAATTTAACAGTTAAGACGAACCACGTGACTATTATTTTTTTGGTTGTTTTTCATCTAGATCGAAGCAGAAATTGATGCCAGAGTCAAATTTTGAATAAAACCATTAATTAACAAAAAGCCCATATGATGCGGACTTTACTGGTCACACTGTATACAAGTGTTTGTCATAGTTGCCAGCTGCAGTATGCATATCATCGTACATATTCATACACGATGTATACATTTGTGCCTATATTAAGGCTGGATATAACATATAGTTATTCGCTCGGAACACGTAAAAGTTGCATGGATGGGACAGCACGCGCGGTTCCGTGGCTACGGCGAGACTGATGTCAGTCGCTTGCTTAGTGTGTGTTTCCATTGTGCTAGTGCGCTGGGCACTCTTGCACTGTCTTGGTCCATGTTGTTTTCCGTTATTGGTTTACGTGTCGTCTTGGTTCCTAGGATATCTTGAATTCTTGATGCCGGTTAGTGAAGGAGCGAGTGTTGTTTGGTTTTGCGATTTTAAGCAGACAAGAGAATAACTGTAGACACCTAGGCGAGGCTGATCGCTTTGGAGTATGCAGATTTCTCCGCAAGTCCAAAACGATCACCCCAGGAAAGAACTGCACGTGATACGCAGGGTGTTACCCCCTGACTCTACTTCTACGCATGGAGCCCATACGGCGAGCTACCCCGTGCAGTCCCTTAATGCCTGTACACCCCCGTTTTTAGGCGGGAACCCGGCCTAGGGCATCAGCGATGCTCTCGTCTCCAGCTGTTTTTGAATCATTCTAGTTTTGTTAGTGATATGTGTGATTTAAAAATTTTGAAAAATTTTGATTTAAAAATTTTGGAAAATTTTGAGTTTGAGATTTTTGATTTTTCGAAAAAGAACGAACCTTTTTAGAAATTTTGAAAATTTTGAGTTTTTGAAAATTTTGAAAGTTTTTGGAAATTTTAAATTTTGAAGATAGAATGATATTGATATTATTTTTTTTTGGGTTTTTTCATTTTTTCTTTGTGTAATGTGAGTGTGATTTAGTGCTCTGGTGGGAGTAGTAAGCTTTTATGTACTGTTCTGTTTGGATGTGCTACTCTGCTGAATAGTGTTCGTATTATTGGGTTTGTGTGGTTGCGAACTTGTTCTAAGAATATTGTGTGTTTGCCTGCCAGATATGTGTTTATTGTGTCTACTTTGAGGTCGTTGTGAATGTCTGCATTGCGAACGTACCAAGGTGCGTTCACAATTTGTCTAAGTGTTTTGTTTTGGAATGTTTGAAGTTTTTTCTTGTTTGTTTTGCATGCATGTGTATATACTATGGCTCCATATAGAATTTTGGGCTTTATTATCTGATTATAGAGCATTAGTTTGTTTTTTAGTGACATTTTACTATTTCTGTTAATTAATGGATAGAAAGCTTGTTTGGCTCCAATGCCTTCGTTTACTTTTGCTTGAATGTGCTTTTGAAAAGTGAGTTTGCTATCTAGGGTTACCCCTAGATATTTAAGAGAGTTTGACCATCTTATTACTGAATTTTCGAGATTTAAATTTGGAATAGGTTTATTACGTTTTGTTGTTATGAGCAAGGCCTGTGTTTTACCTTCATTAATTTTAATATTCCAAGTTTCTGCCCATTCATATATGGAGTCTAAGTGTTGTTGTATGTGATTTTTGAGTCTTGTGTGATTGTTGTTTGTTGAGAATATGCATGTGTCGTCTGCGTATATGGAGAGTTTAGTGTTTGGGTGTCTAGGTATGTCTGTTGTGTATAATGAGTATAGCGTAGGCGACAGAGGAGAGCCTTGGGGGACTCCTGCCTCTATGCGCCTTGTGGTGGATAGTGCTGTGTTTATCTGTGTAGTGAAGGATCTGTGTTTGAGGAATGAGGCTATGAGTTGTGTTAGTGGAGGTGGAAGATTATGTAGTCTGTCTAGTTTGTGTATGAGTCCCTCATGCCATACTTTGTCAAAGGCTTTTTCGACGTCAAGGACTACAACTCCGGTCGATGCCCGTCTTTGCAGTCCTCTAGTCGCCTCCTCAACAAGCCTGGCAAGTTGGAGCTCGGTGTTGTGTTGTTTTCTGAACCCAAACTGTTCGTCTGGGATCAGATTGTTTTGTGATATGTGTGAGTTTAATCTCTCCAACACAACCTTCTCCGTCAGCTTGCTCAGCGATGAGAGCAAGCTGATAGGTCGCCAGTTTTGAGGAAAGATCAAGTTTTTGTGAGGTTTAGGTATAAGTATTATTTTTGCTTTTTTCCAAGATTTTGGAAAGTGTTTTAGTGATAGTATTGTGTTTATTATGTAAGTGAATTTGAGTATGGCTGTTTGTGGTAAGTTTTTTAGTGCTCTGTTTGGTATGTTGTCGTAGCCTGGTGCTTTCTTCGGGTTTAATTGCGCAATAATTTGCGCAATTTCTGCCGTGTTTGTTGGTCGTGTTTCGTCGTCTTGGTGTTCGTTTTCGTAAGTTAGTATTTCTCTGTAGTTTCTCTCTATGGTTGCCTCGTGATCTATATCCTGGGCCCCATCGCCTAAGGCGAATTGCGATTCCAGCGAGTCTGCGAAGGCCTCAGCCTTCTCTTCGCTGGAATACACCATTCCTCTCAGTCCATGGATGTTAGGATATGTCACTTTGTTGCGACCTTGCATCGTTTTGGCGATTCTCCATAGAGAGTTGTTTTGTGGGTTGACTGTTGTGATGTATTCTGTCCATGCGTTGTTTTTGTGAGTTTTTATGTCTGTTTTGATTGTATTCGTGAGTCTGTTTGCTAGTGTGTTTAAGTCTAGGTTGTTTGTTAGTTTGGCTCGTCGTTTTAGCCTGTTTCGGAGCCTTATGTTGTCTTTTATGTTTTGTGGAAGCGAGTATGGGTTGTTTTGATTTGTGTGTACTGTTTTTGTGGCTGCGTTTATGGCTGCTTGTATCTCCTCAGTGAACCTAGCAACTTCGTTGTCTAGTTCCGCTTTGGAGGCGATGTATGGTAAGTTGTGCATGTTTTGTGTTAAGTGTTCTTTGAATATGTTCCAGTGTATGAATTGTTGTATGTTTGCTTGTTTGTGTTCGTGTATGTTGTTTATTGTGATGGCAATCGGAGAATGATCTGATGAGGATAAATCCTCCAGATTGTCAATCACAACATTGTGTGCGATGTTTTGAGTGAGTACTATGTCTAGTATATCTGAGCGTTCGTGATGGAAGTGTGTGGGTTCAAGTGGTGCTTGTACTGAGAAGTGCAGTTCTTGCGAAGCTCTTAGCAATGCAGTGCCACCTGCATTGGTGGCCCTGCATCCCCAAGATCTATGTTTGCAGTTAAAATCTCCTGCTGCAAGAACTGGCAGTGTGTAGTTGAAGAGTTTTGTGGTTTCGTCTAGTGGTAAGTTGTGTTGTGGTGGTTTGTATACTGAATGAATGACAATGTCTCCGTCAGTTAGACTGACTTTGATGCTTGTCACCTCCAGTATGTCTGACTGTGGTGGTTGTATTGCGTCATGTGTAATGTTGTTTTTTACAAAAATGGCAGTGCCGCCCCCCATACGCTGTGCCCTGTCATTTCTGTAGATTGTGTAGTTTTTGATGTGTAATCTTGTTTGTGGACGTAAGAATGTTTCCTGTACGAGTGCAATGTCTATGTTATTTTCAGTCAGGTAGTCAGCAAACTCGTGTCTTTTGGGGTAAAGAGAGTTCGCGTTCCAACTGACTAAAAATAGGTGTTTGGGTTTGTTATTAGCCATTGAGATTCGCAAATAGTCTCAATGTCGGATTTTTATTTATAATTTCTGAAATTTTATTCAGTTTTGTTACTATGTCTTGTTCAGACATAGTAAGAAGAGCAATTAATCCGTTTGCTTGCGGCATTGCACTCGTTTGGGAGTTAGTGTTTGTGTTTTTGTTTGTGGGTGTTGTTTGTGTAGGTTTTGGAGCTTGTTGTTGTGGTTGTTGTTGTTGTTGTTGTTGTTGTGGTGGTTTAGTGACTTGTGCAAATGTTATGTTTGTGTTCACTGGCCGTGTTTGTGGTAGAGGTTTCTTAAAGTTCGGATTTTTGGTGCATTGTGAGTAATTGGCTGGGTGTTCCCCCCCGCAGTTGCAACACTTTGCTGGGGTATCGGTGGTTTTTGTGCACTCTTTATAAAAGTGCGGACCTGCGCACCTATGGCACACAGGTTTGGCGTAGCAGTTTGAGATGGTGTGCCCAAACTGCTGGCATTTGTGACATTGAGTTTGAATTTTATTGATGCTTCCTCTCTGAAGCTCTACACTGACTGGCATATAATTGATCCTGTCTTCTTCCAGAATTTTAATATCGGACTGAGGAAGAAGTACTTTGACTGAATTAGTAAGAAACTGACGTCTCCTACCGACCTTCAGCCAGTAAATCTCCTTGGGGGAATAGCCCCTGTCCTCTAGGTCGTGTTTGATGTCCTCAATGTTCATTTTGTTATCTAGGCCCTTGATGATGACATTTAAGAGCCTGTCTTCCGGGAGGAAGTAGGAATGATATGGGAACTTTTTGCCTTGCAAATATCTTGTGATGCCTCTATGGTCACCAGGAGTATTTGGGGTCAATTGAATGCCTAGTTTTGACTTTTTAACATTTCCGAAACCAAGTTTCAGAATTGTTAAATCTTGGAAAATTACTTTCCAGTGCTCAGGGCATCTGATGATGATGGGCACCACATCTGATTTTTTGGGGGCTGATTGGGCACTTGGGGTTGGTTGGGGGGTTTTGGTTTGTGGCTGAGATTGGGCCGAAGTACTGGCCTCTGCGTGCTTCTTCATTGAAGCAGCTAATATCGGCTTGACGGTGGCTGGAAAGTTATTGGGAGGGATTGTGTCCCTCTTTGATTTTTTCAGAGGTGGGAATTCCTCTGATTTGGGTATTCTGGAAGGTTTTTCGGAGTCTGAAGAGACTTCCATCTCTTCGTCCTCCTTGGTTTCAACTGCGGGGGGTTGCACTATGTTTTGTGTACTGTTTAGTTGTGTGTGAGTGTCTGTGTCGGTGTTTTGCGGCACATTGAAATGGTTTTTCATGTCTGTAGAGAGTTCGTTAATTTTAGCAAGAAGTTGTGCAATTTGCGCACTCTGTTCGTAAATTAATTTATGACTTTTGTCTGAATCCTGTCTCAATTTGTTAATAGTTTTCCTGAGCTCGAGGTTTTCTGCCTCGAGTTTTTTAATGAGGGACGATTCCATTTTAATGTGCGTTTTGTGTTGTTGTATTGTGTTAGATGTCAGTTTTATCTTACTTGTATGCACTTTATGAACTGGAGATTTGTCGCGCTCCTTCCTCACTGCTCCTGTCATCGCCTCTTCCGGCGGAATTTTCGTCGTGCAGGCTTCCCTGCTGCCTGAGTTTTCTGCTTCCTTCGTTGTTGTGGTGTGTTGTTCTGCTGCTTTGTTCACAAAGTGACGAGATACATGCACTCGAGGTACGATCGTGCCGTCACTCTGTGTTGCGCTTGTTGCGCTAACGTCAAACGAATTTATTTACGCCAGCGTGAGCCAACGTCAAACGATTTTTGGTAGCATACACTACACTGAAAAGTATAGTGCTGCCTATTTTGTCGTTAGCGATTTTACCTCACTTCACTTCACTTTTTGACTTTTGCAGAGCGGATGGGTAAACGTGTTGCCAGCGCGACCGAAGCAACAGAACTAATAATACTGATGTCAGTCGGTTTGTCTTGTCTGTATAAGTAGGACTGGTAGGCTCCGCCCACAAGACCGACTAGGTCGGATGGCTCCTCCCCGCGTCAGTCATGTTTGCTTCGATTCGATTTTTCCTGCTAATTCGATCGCAAACACTCAATTCAAAGAATTACACTGTCTTTGATCGAGATTTGCGCTAATAATTGCCTTGTTTGGTGTGTTTGCTCATGTTGTTCAGTTTCTTGTGCTTTGTACTTGCTCCTGGCGCTTGTATGTTTGTTAGTTCGTGTTAATTCTCAATAGATGTTTTTGGTTGTAAGTTAGTCAACTATGGTGGTCGAAGTTCTTGGTAAAATAAATCCGTGTGTTTATATAGTGATCCATGTTTAAGTCTGCGTAGCGTGTCGTATCGTATGTTGGCGATACCTGCGGTCAATTCTGACCCCCTGATACCGTATTCATAAAATTTGCAGGCAATTTTATTGATGTGCTAATCAATAAAGTCTACGTTTGCCATGTTGTGCAGATCATAACACACACATTAAAGCATATTAAATTGTCTTTCAAACAGCATATTTCTTTTTTGATCTGATGAATAATTTAAAAAAAAATATAGTTAAAGTCAAAAGTTTACAGTGGGCCGATTTCTATGCACACAAGTGTAAATAGTTTTCATTGTAGAATTCATAGTCTACTAAATAACTTCCATTTCTTGTTTTATTTAGTTAGGTATTAGGTATCTGTATGTCTTTAGCAATGGGCCTTTATCTATTTTTAAAATAATTTAATATTGTTATTTTAGGTTGTGACAAGCGTTCCTATATGTTACTTTTGGCCAGTAATTAATTTTCACATTATGTATTTTTAAAATTAAACTTCTTGAAAAATGTGTATGCCATTTATTAATAACAATAACACCTTCAAAAGTTATGTCACAAAACAACCACGGTGCCCGGTGGTTATTCTGTGGGTATGTTGTCCGAGGATAAAAAAATAAATATGAATGTACCTGCAGTCTAAATAAATGCTGCTTTCTTTCTAGCATGGCGCGCTATTATTAACGGCCCCGGCCGCTTAATATTAGCCGACCCCGGCGCCGATGTAGCGAGTTACCAGTTTTTAAATTTTGTGCGCTATAAAATATCATAGCCCCTAAACTATAGAAGTGACCATAACGATTTTGGTACCAGAAATATTTTTGGTCTTTTTTCTCAGTTTCTTCGCTGCATGTTATAGGAAATTCCTGGTGAATATTTGTCCGCAGAATTTCTGAACTGCAAAAGTTATCGATGTTTAAAGCATATTTAGAATTAAAAATATCAACCATTTTATACTTCGACAGAAGCGCCAAACTGTGCACTTTACAATTGTAAAAAAAATATTTTGATAGCTCAACTAGGTACGAAGATATTGGAGTGAATATGTAAAAGAACGCAACTCTATTTTATCCATTATTCGCTCAATTACACCTACAGTTGTGACGTCACTGGCGTAGCGGGGATGAGTGTCAGGGCTAGATCTATCCGTAGGCTACGGCCCACCTTAGCAAAAATTGTTACGCCACCTTGAAAGAAGTCTACTAGTAACGACGCCAAAAATCACAAGACGGCCGTGCAACTGTAAAAATAGAAAAAAACATTTTTTTTATTGAAAAACTTTCAAGAGAATAAATAGTATAAAATACAAGTTTTAAAAGGCATTTAGCGCACGTTAGAAAACTCCCTGCAAGCGTGCGAAAAAATATGGCGTTTTAAAACTAGTAACATAATATATTATTTTATAACAATATACAATTACAAATAAACCTTGCATGTATTCGCATTAATATCATTTGGTCAAATTTACAACATTTTGAGCTAATATATTCCAAATTTGAAATATTTGCTGGAAATAACAACAAAGATGAAGGAGTTTCATTACGCAGACTGATGCGAATATTCTTAAATGTACCTACAGTGTACTTTTTCCTTTCAGAAGAAATAAAGTCGACAAGGATCACCAATGATTTTTTCGAAATACACACACCGGCATAATTAGGGGAACGGGCAAAATTTACGCTAAGTTTGACTTCAATTTTCTCCTGAACCCTTCACTCGATTTTGACTTTTTTTTTGTTAAATTGTAGCCGGGTTCTTTAAGAATACATTAGAGATAATGCTGATTTTAAACAATTGGTCCTAATGTCATATACAGGGCTAAAAAGAAAGTAATGTTTTTTTTGTCAATTTTTGGGACACCCTGAAGAGTGAACGAATGAAATTAGATATCATTCGATAATGCCAAATTAAATCGAAAAAATCATCCATTATTGCCCAAAGATACTGACTTTAAATTATAAGAGGGAAAACCAAACTCAAAATCTACAGTATCAAAATAATTATAATTTGTCTCAGGTTACATGTTTCGCCTTATTAGGGGCATCATCAGACCTATAAAATATAAATTAAATTAGAAAAAATCTAAAATACAATAGCTAAATAGCTCACCCAACGTGCGTTCTTTCACCTCAAAACAACAACAAATGACACGATAACAATGACTACTTCCGAGATTATACACCAAACAAATATAAAATTTAAAACTTAGAACTATGAGTGACATCTACAAGTAAGCCGTTCAAATATATACAAATAGCAAAGAACAATTTTACAGGAATCTGCAACCTAGCGTATTTAAAATTTGAAGTGCGCGACATCTAAAAGTAAACTATAGCAGGACGTAGAAAAATTATATATCGCACCGCTAGGTGTCTTTTAAATTATTAAAAATGAGATGAAGTTCAAATGTAAAGCGGTCATTCACACATGTGATGTCAGGGCTTTTAAAGGCTCTTCCTATTTCTAGGGTTTCCAAAAGGTCTAGTTTTTTGCCTTTGTCACATGTGTGGATAACCCTCACATTGTCCTTAGGTTGAAACGAGTGGTTTGACGTTAAGAGATGATTAGCAAACGCTGACTTAGTGCTGTCAATATCTGTATTTTTATGTTTATTAAATTGATACTTGTGTTCGTTAAACCGAGTAACAACTTTACGGCCTGACTGTCCAACATAAATTGCTGGACAATCAGGACACTTAATTTCATAAACCCCAGAAGATGTCAGGGGATCTAGCCGATCTTTAACTTTAACCAGGCGACTTTTTAAAGTGTTAACCATCTTAAAGGAAGGACAAATATAAGGCGAAAAGAGTTTTGCAAGAAGTTCTGAAATTTTACCAAAATAAGTAAAACATCTGTAGAGTTTGCTAACAGTATCAGGAATAGCTTTTAATATATTGAAACAAAATTTGTATCTATGAAGGAACCTAAAATAAATCTTATCCACAGTTTTAGCAGGGAACAAGTTATTATGGGCTATCTGTTTAATTATTGAAAGTTCTTTATTAAACGAGTGTCTAGACAAGGGAATATTAAAAAGCCTATAAAAGAGAGAATTTAGAGCGGCGAACTTATGGGAAATGGGAGAATTAGAGTGAAATTGAATAATATTGTCTGTTGCTGAAGGTTTCCTGAAAATTTCAAATGTTATTTTGCCATCAGTTCTCTTTAAAAGTAAATCCAAAAATGGTAACGACCTGTTACTCTCCTCTTCTAAAATGAATTCGATTTTATTATGGAGCGAGTTTACAAAATCAAGGAATTCTCTTAGAGTCTCGTCCCCACCATTCCAGAGACTACATATGTCGTCCACGTACCGTTTATAAAACACAATAAAATCCTTAAAGCGGCTGTTCATAAACTTATGTTCTGGGTTATCCATAAACACCTCAGTTAAGAAAGGGGACAGACAACAACCCATAGCCAAACCGACTTTCTGTCTGAAAAATTTGTTATTAAATTGGAAAAAGTTCTGATCCAAAACCAAAGAGAGTAATATTAAAATTTGTTCTAAGATTAAGGGAGGAAGTTTATTCTTTAAAATATTTTTAGCCAGCACTAGACAATCACTCGAAGGGATACTTGGAAACAAATTTTTAACGTCAAGAGATATTAATTTTGATGAATCTGGGACCGGAATATCAACAATACTCTTAGCAATATCGACAGAGTTTTTAACCGAATAAATGGCTTTGAAATTCGATGTTGCTCTCAAAATATTATTGAGCCAAGATGACAATTTGTAACATGGTGATCCCACAAATGACATTACTGGCCTTATAGGTATATTAGCCTTATGGATTTTCGGTAGTCCATATAATAAGGGAGTTTTAGCATTCATGGGGTACAACTTGTATTTTGAAGATTTGAAATATTCCAATGCTATTAAGGTTTTTCTACGTCCTGTTATAGTTTACTTTTAGATGTCGCGTACTTCAAATTTTAAATGCGCTAGGTTGCAGATTCCTGTAAAATTGTTCTTTGCTATTTGTATATATTTGAATGGCTAACTTGTAGATGCACTCATAGTTCTAAGTTTTAAATTTTATATTTGTTTGGTGTATAATCTCGGCAGTAGTCATTGTTATCGTGTCATTTGTTGTTGTGAGGTGAAAAAACGCACGTTGGGTGAGCTATTTAGCTATTGTATTTTAGGTTTTTTCTAATTTAATTTATATTTTATAGGTCTGATGATGCCCCTAATAAGGCGAAACACGTAACCTGAGACAAATTATAATTATTTTTATACTGTAGATTTTGAGTTTGGTCTTCCCTCTTATAATGCCAAATTAAAGATTGATCCTTTCTGAACATTTTCTTTTTTTATTCAGTCTGATACCTCGAATATTAAGGATGCTACAGGGTTTTGTTAAAAATAGTACTTTTTATGGGTCGATGAATTTCCCTTAATCTTTGTAGAGTGAACGAATGATATTTGATATCATTCGATAATGCCAAATAAAAGATTGATCCTGTAACGGAATATATATTAAATATATGTTATGAAATATTTGTCTATTCCGCTCCATTAATTCTACCTATTTGTCAATGGTTTTCAATGTTTAGTATAATGATAGGCAGTTCAATGTTTAGTATATTGATAGGCAATGCTTGAATGCTTCCTTAGTTTGACGCCGTGTTTCTTACAACGGTTGTCACGTGTTTTGAACTGGCCAATGAAAAAAGCCGTTGAATTTAAATGGGTAGAATATACAGTTTTGAAAAATTTCGTCTCATCTTGTGTGAAGACGTCGGCTCGGTAAGCAATGATAATTTTTGATCTTAAAATATCCTATTCATTCTGCATATTTTTCAATAATCCTTTCATACTTTAAATATATAATTAAAAATTGTTTCCAATTCACTTAGTTATATTTGGCTTTTGCATTGCATTCTTAAGTAATTGCGATTTCAACAATTGTAAATTTTTCTTGGTGACCTTAAGGTTAAATACCGATTTTTTTTGGTGAATAGTTGCGTTTCTTATTGGTCAAATTCGTGTAATTTGATAATGGTTTAATCCAAATTTATCGAGAACGGAATTATTTCGTCGTTTTAAACGGTCACACACATTATTCCAGATATTTTCATTTAGATTTGACGATATTGTTGGGAAGATTCGCGGAGTAGATTTTATCTTTTCCTGTGAAAGGAAGTAAATTGAATTTGTAGTAGAATTTCTCTGGGTTTTTCCTAGCAATATTGTTAGTTATAGTAAATTTTTCGCTTTTCAGACTTATTTCATTACTTTTTCAGTTTATTTGTAGCTTTAAACTATAATTATTATTGCTTATAACGTTTGATACATGATGTATCTGTATTGATTTGCTTATTAAAGAGGTTAAGCACCTGTGAAATTACCTGGTTTATTTTTTCTTTTTCTATAAACATAGTTCCTATCTCAAAGCGAGATAGTAATTATCTTATCTTTATCTTTGATTAATTGAGACGTAATTTACGTCCAATTATTGTTTATGTGCCAAGGGCCATCTTAATAAATTAAGTAAGGAATCTCTAATTAAAGAAAAGAAATACATTGAGTAACAGTAATTATTCATAGTGTCATTTAATCACAGTTATCTATAATTTTTGCTGAACTTAAATTGTAATTTAAATTCTGATTATGTTCATAACTGCAGTGCACATGGTACCATAAGTTGTAATTTAACGATATAGTTAATATATAGTTGTTTTTAATTTACCTTTTTTGATTTATCGTAAGTGGCGCCTTATAAATTTTAGATCACCAAAGGAAATATTTTAATCCACGCCATCAAATAAACTAAATAAATTAACTTTTGCTCTATCCTTACAAATTGGTGATTCAGCCAAATAATAAGTTATAAGTACGACTGAGCTAGAAATTCATTACAAAGTGGGCAACACTAATTAGTTTCAAGTGGCGCCCAACTAATTAATTAAAATAATTAAATACCTTTTAGTTACTATCCTTTCTGAACATTTTGTTTTTTTATTCGCTCTGATACCTCGAATATTATGGATGCTACAGGGTTTTGTTAAAAATAGTGCATTGGCCTACTTTTTAAGGGTCAACTATTTTCGTTAATCTTTGATATGTTATAGAGACCATTAAATCTAAATTTTTTATGATATTAAGTTTCATTCCTGATAGTGTTACCTTTATATATATAGAGATAAATAAACACGCTCCAATTTATGCACTAAAGCACAAATTGGACCAGTCCAAAGCCTGGATCAAGTGTGAAGGAAGGCCTTCGAAAATAACTTTTCACAAAATGGAAAACATAGAAAGGACTTTTATTTATCCCTGTATAAGTAACGGCAACACTGTCAGGAATGAAACTTAATGCCATAAAAATTTTTAGATTTAATATTCTCTATAACATGCGTGCGCGCAATGGCGAACGTTAGTACTGAAATGGATGGCGATCCCGTTAATTGCTGTTTTAAGTGTAAAATAACATTCGATGATGTAAAAAGTATTATCCAGTGCACAGTGTGTAATCATTACTATCATGGGAAATGTGGAAACGTCGATATGAGGGGTTTTCATATGAAAAAATCGTCCTGGAAGTGTGAAACATGTGAACCGCCGAGTGAGGTTAAATCAACGGCAGAGGTAAACAAACCCGAGCGTGCAAGGAAACGCAGTCGTACCGACGATATTTTGGACGTCGATGTTGCCACTGCCAATGAAATTTCTGTGACCCTGAATTTGTTGGTACAGAAAGTGAAGGAGTTGAGCGGTAAAGTGGATTTATTGTTATCTGAGAATGGGAATCTTAAAGCTGAAATTGCTAGTTTGAAGGAAGTTAGGCAGCAACAAATAGCAGTGGTAAGTCCTAAAGGTACTACTAAATCGACAGCGGTGTCGTCGTCTTATGCCCAGGCCCTTAAGAACGACAACAAAGTCCTGGTTGTTAAGCAGAAGTGTCCAGAAAAAGACGTTCGGCAAGTCAAAGAGGACTTGAGAAAAAAGTGAACCCTACCGAAATTGGCGCCGGATTATCACTAGGAAGACCCACCAAAAACGGAGGAATTATCCTTAAGTGTGGGAATGAAAAGGATCTGCCTAATATTCAGGCGCAGATTCAAAAGAAAATGGGGGAAAATTATACTGTTGATATTCCAAAAATATTGGAGCATAGGATCAAAGTAGTGGGTATAAGTGAGTCAGAGTACAACCTACCAGATAATGAAATTATATTGAAAATCGAGAGCCGAAATAATCTGCAAAATACCCTTGACAGAAAAATTAAGATAATAAGGAAAACTAAAGTTGTAAACAGCAGGTTTACTATGGTACTTGAAGTGGATGACAGTACGTATGGTGTTTTTATTGAAAGGGAGAGAATCAATATAGGTTGGAATCGTTGTGTTGTCTTTAATGATTATGGCATAAAAAGGTGTTTTAGGTGCTGTCAGTATGGCCATACTGTTAACGATTGCAAGGAAAATAAAGTGTGTGGAAAGTGCAGTGGAAATCACGATTTTAAGGAGTGTAATGTCAATAGTGTTAAGTGTGCAAATTGTGTTATGTCAAATCAAAAATATGGTCTTTATTTGGATGTAAGTCATGTCACTTGGGACTTAAATAAATGTGAATCCTACAACAGAATTGAGGACATACAAAGGTTTAAGTACATCAAATAGCAATTAGACATTAATAATGTTCATAAGTGTAGCATTGTTTATTTTAATTGTCAAGGTTTTCTGAATAACAAAGATAACATTATTTTATTAAGAAATGACTGGAGACCGAAAATAATATTTTTGAGTGAGACACATGTATCGTCTGAAATTGAATTATGTGAATTAAATGTTGAGGGGTATAAGTTAGAGCAATGCACAACCAACAACAGCAGAACAGGGGGGGTAATGGCCTTAATAAGATGTGATATTAGATACAAGGTTTTAACTGTTAAATGTGTTGAAAATTATGTGTAGTTATTGTCTCTTGAAATCTTATTGTCTAATTTGAAATATCTGTGTTCCGTTTTATATCATCCGCCTCAGAAAGATGATGCTAAATTTATTGATTTCTTCAATGAATATTTGGATCAAATTGGTGACTTTAATGGTATAAATGTTATTGTAGGCGATTTTAATTTCGATTTATTAAAAAATTCTTTTTATGGCAACAAAATTTCTAACGTTATATATACAAATGGATTTTATCAAATAGTAAAAACAGCGACCAGGATAGTCTACAGAAGCCAAACATTAATTGATTACATCGTAACTAATAATAAAGATATTGAATATAAAGTCCACCTTACACCTAAAATAAGTGACCATTCACTTCTGTCAATTAAACTCCTTCAAGAAAAAATACAAAATAATAAACTGGTTAGCTTTCACAGGTCCTTTAAAAATTATGATTCAAATAAATTACAACAAAAATTGTCTAATATTATTTGGAACAATGATATTTCTGATGTAAACACTTTAGCCACGTCTTTTATTGGAGACATAGAAAATATTATTAACAATATGTGTCCCAGGGTTAAGATAGTTCAAAATCAAAAATATCTAGACAAAAAATGGATTAGTGCTGAGATAAGAGAAATGATGCAGGAAAGGGATTTATTATATAAAAGGGCTGTTATGAATGGAAGTGAAAATAGTTGGCAAGAATACAAAACGAAAAGAAATATCATTGTCAATAAAATAAGAACGGAAAAAGAGAAATTCTACGCAGAAACAATAGATTCAAATAAAAGCAACCCTAAAGAACCGTGGAAAAACCTTAAAACTCTCTTACCGGGAAAAAAGCAAGTATTGCCAGATGAAATCAAGTTCGAAACAGAAATAATCACACAGGAGGCAGACATAGCAGATAGATTTAATAAATATTTTGTATAGAGCATTGTTAGTATAATAAGGGATATACCACATATTTTGCATATTTAGCAAAACATCCAAAATTAGTCAAGGGGAAATCAATAATATGCACATTAATATAAATGGGGAAAATATTGTTTATAATGGAGAAATTAAGTACTTAGGAATAATATTAGACTCAAATTTAAACTTTCAAGGGCATGCTGATTATGTTATGCGAAAATTTTCAAAAAAAGTTGGCTTTATAACCCGAATAGGTAAAAATTTATCCATGCACACAAAATTACAACTATATGATATTATTGCTCTTCCACATTTACAATTTTGTTCCACTTTACTATTCAATCTACCGCAATACAAAGTAAATCAGATGGAGAAAATCCAAAACAGAGCCATGAGACAAATATTGAAATGTAACTGGTATACGCCCACTAAATGTATGTTAAGTGTTTTAAATATGTTGTCTGTGAAACAAAGGGTTAGGTTTAACGTGTATCTGTTTGTTTTTAAACTGAAACATGGTTTGTTACCCAGTTATTTATGCGATAAATTAAAGGTATTTGAGGATGTACATAGTTATTACACAAGAAATCGTACAGATTTTATTTTATTGCATCGGTGCAATTCAAATCAATTGCTTAACTCGGTTTTGTACAAAGGATTATCAGAATTTAACAAGTTACCTGTGATAACAAAAAACTGTGATAACCTAAATGAATTCAAACGGCTCCTGAGAGAATATGTTTTAGATAAGTGTTAGTATAGTTGTATTTTATTTATTTTAATTTTACAATTAACAGTGTTTTTATTTATTTTATTTATACACCTTTTATTTTTATATTTATTAAGTTAAGTTTTATTTCTGACATTTTAATATTTTATTTGTACCCCTTATATATTATATTTGTACTTTTTATTTTTAAATTAAGATTTGTTAAGTTTATTTTATGTAGTTTTAGGTAGGTAGTGTTTTTGTAGTTTAGGTTTATATTATAGTAGGTTTCCACTATATGTACCTACGCTTTATAATATGTGTATCGCTTTTTCTATTTGTAAATTTAACAACTTTTTTGTACTTGATAATTGACTGTAAATTGTTGTACTTGTAGCTCTATGCTAAATAAATACTTTATTATTATTATTACATATTAAAGATTAACGAAAATTCATTGACCCTTAAAAAGTAGGCCAATGCACTATTTTTAACAAAACCCTGTAGCATCCTTAATATTCGAGGTATCAGAGTGAATAAAATACAAAATGTTCAGAAAGGATCAATCTTTAATTTGGCATTATCGAATGATATTGAATTTCATTCGTTCACTCTACAGTGTCCCAAAAATTGACAAAAAAACATTACTTTCTTTTTTGCCCTGTATATGACATTAGGACCAATTTTTTAAAACCAACAATACCTCTAACGATTTCTGAAAGAACCAGGCGGTGCAACGGTAACACTCAAAATCGAGTGAAGGGTTCAAGAGAAAATTGAAGTCAAACTTAGTGTAAATTTTGCCCGTTCCCCTAATTATGCCGGTGTGTGTATGTACAAATATAGTAACACAACCTAATAGGTGTCGTACGCCAAGGAGTGAAAGTTTATCAAATGTTTCATTTTCCACATTAAATGACAGAGATAATGGTAAAATATACTGATAGGACCGTAACTCTTATAAAACCTTTTTAAGGTTTAGTTTACTATTAAACAATACATATAGTAGGGAAACTGGCCCGAAATCCACTGAACGAGTTATCAAAATTTTAACTAATGGAGTTCGACTTTGGGGTATCCGAGTATGCCAAAACCGACCGTCTGCCGCCGCAGGTCATCTTATTTAACTAAGGGGCGGCTTTTAAAAAGAGGGTCTGCTTACCATATGGTGAACTAGATTTATCAAAAATAATCAATATACACTATAGTCGAACCGAAGTATTTTTGCACTACGTCAGACGATCTGTAAGAATTACTTTTATATAGCAGACGCCCGTCAAAATGACAGAAAATCAAGTTTACTAAACGGCATTTATCAAAAGTGATTTTTGCACCATTCGATTCGTTATAAAAAATAATTATCAACGGAAAAACATATAATTTCGAGTGTGAGCTAGTGACGGAAATCCAAGCCTACCAAGTAACAATGGTATGATCGATACCACGAACAAGCTAAATATCATCTGCTTTAAAAGCAAGATACTTCAAAAACCTTCGCTGAGCACTCAATAGCTATAATGTATTCCCGATAAAAATAGTTCCATGTTAAGGATGCGTTAGAAATCCCAGCGTCGCTATGGTTGATTTCCTTGTTTTTTGAACATCTGCATTGAAAGAGTCATCAAAATGCACGAGAAGTTCTCTAAAGTACTGAACTAGCTCCAAAACTCACGATACTGCACTGTACTGAAAAGAGTGGGACTTTTCTTCAAAGAGAATTTGTATTTGTCGATGTTAAGGGGAAGCCTGTAATCCACGCACCATTGATTTAGGTTGCAGGGTCCTTCTGTATCATGAAACATTCCTTCAGAGAGTGAATAGTTGAGGAAAGTTTAAGGTCGTCAGCGAAAAGAAGGACGTTGCTGTTTTGTAGCATTTGTTTTGTTAGGTATATCATTAACCCATTAACGCCTGGAATAAAAAAAGTCCAATTTTTTAGTTAAAAATAGTATATTTTAAGGCAAAAGAGGTTAAATACACTCACAAAAACATTAAAAAATATATTTTGTTTTTAACTTTGAGTTTTGAGGGTGTTCCCATATGGCACCGCTAGGCGCTTTACAGGCAAAGTTAAATTTTTTTGTTTTTCTGTTTATAAGTAGATTTATGTTATTTCTTTTTCTAATTATTATTATGTTTTGTGTGGAAATCTTTAAAACACTCAATACAGAGTCCTACGTCACATTTGCAACACATAGTACGACCTCTGCTACTGCAATTATTTCCAGCACATCTTCTTCTTTTGTTATCAGGAACCGGTATTACAAAATGACCGATAGTATCAAATCTTATCTGTTCATTCATTTTTGAGGCTCTACCAGTTGATTTTGGAAGATTTCTAAATTTTGTAAGGTATACCTAAAAATTTAGTTTGTTAGTAAAATATAAATAAAAAATAATAAAAAAACAATACCTTCGCCAAATTTCTCCTAAATTCCAGCTGAGATATTGGACAACCTGACCCTTTAGAGAGCTGCCAAGCATTATGAATGGAAGCATCAAGACAGTAGGTAAATATTGGCCAATACCATTTTCTTCCTCTAATACCAACGCGGTAGCTAAAATTTAAAAGAACATAAGAAAGTTGTCCCCCCTAACCCAATAGTGCAAAAAACTTACTTTGCGATTCCCTCGTCCATCAAGTCAGTTCCACCCATGTTTTTATTATATTCCAATACAGCGTGTGGTCTTGTGATTGGAACCTTCTTTCTCTCTGAACGAGAAAACCGATCAACGTTCTGAATTGGCTGCACCCCATAGGATGTACTAGCTACGGTTACCACGCTGTTATCCTTCCATCGAATGTATTGGATTCCACTTTTTTTTTCAAGGATGGTAGAATAACTTCCTCTATTTTGTTTATTCAAAATAGCTTTAGGAGTTAGTGGACATTCCCTAGGAATTCGATTCTCACGCATTGTTCCTGTGACGCCAATACCATTTTGTTTTAGAGTATAAAGAATATTTACTCCAGTAAAAAGGTTGTCTATAAAAATATTATACCGAAATGATTTGTTGATGGCTCTCAAATCGTCGAGCATCTGAGAAAGAGGAGCTGCACATTTTCCAAAGTGCAACTCATAATCATTGTTTGCCCTTGGATTTTTGCCCTGATATATCTCAAAATTTACCAAATATCCTGACGGCTTATTTAGGCACCAAATTTTGTACCCAAATCTTATAGGTTTGCCACGGATGAACTGTTTACACCCGTGACGTCCATAATATCGAATCATTGATTCATCATATGACAAGTTTGGCGTGGGTACAAAGTATTCTAGAAATTTGTTTTTTAAATAATCTGTCAGTGGTCTAAGCTTGTACATTTTGTCATTTTGATCTACGGTCGTGTTATCAGCAAAATGGATAAAGCGACAAATTTGAAGAAATCTGTCCCTTCTCATTGCTTCATATACCATATCATTTCGCATATCTTTTGAAGATTCCCAATAATTTCGTTTCGAAGGAAGTTGGTTGTATCCACTTACTATTAAAATGGCTATAAAAACTCTTAACTCTTCCAGAGATACTTGTGGATCAGGACAATTACGAAAAAGTGCATAATTTGTTGTCTGCTGAGAAATGACCTGCAATAACTCATCAGTGAAAAAAAGTTCAAAGAGTTCGCAATAGGTCATATTTTTGTACGTATCGTAATTCTCTTCCGGAAAACCATGGTTAGTGAATAATAAGTCCCCGTTACAAAAGCTAGGATTACTTGGTACCTTTTCAATTTTCAATGTACTCTTGTAGGTTGTTTGAGCAGTATTTTCCAGAGTCAAGTCATCGTTGCTACTTACATCCGCCATATTTTGAAGGTGTAAATCACTGCCTAAATCATCCGCTATTTCGCCGATTCTCCTAGAGTTTGTAAAGCGAATTTCAGCTCCAGCAGTAAGCTGACGGGAACTCAAATTATCAGCGAAGCCTCCCTCGTCCTCATCAGCCGAATCCTCATCTGTTAGCACGTGGCTCTCTGGCGGCTCTATAAACACATCCGCAACTTCCGTATCCGAGTCTGATAGATAGGCAATGTCTAAAGCTTCTTGTAACGTAATTCCGCTGTAAAAAATAATTATTATCAACAAATTTTAATTTAGCAGCAAAGCGCCTAGCGGTTCCAGATGGGAACATAACAATTTTAGTCCATCTAAAACAAAAACCAATATAGTTTTCGTAAAAACAATATTGTCCCTACTTAGAACTATCTTTTAGTTGTACTAATAAACCATTATAATAAAATAAATCTAAACAGACAAAAATTGTTATACTTACACAAACCTCGGGTTCGCCATTTTTGAAGAACTAAATTAGGCGGCGGAATCAAAAATGCTTAGCGTCGCACAAAATAAACAAACACAGTTGACCAGATCATAAACCAACTACAAGAAGTGTCGAGAGCAAACTGGCGTGTGGAGACGATTAAAAAGCGAGCGAGGTTATCCCCACCACACGACTTTGAAACATGGTGCGTAGTGAGCCCATATGGTGACGCTAGGCGTTAATGGGTTAAACGTTTTCTTTAATTATTCCCGAAACGGGGTAAAATAGAGTTTTAAAACTTTGGGATTCAAAAATGGAATTAAAAATAAAAAATTTTAGTCAGGTGTGAACATTTTAGGGGGTGAATATAAAAATTTACTTTTTTTTGAGATAACTTTTTATATATTTTTTCTTCAAATTTTGAAAATTTTAATTTTAGAGGGTGAATATAAAAATTTATTTTTTTTTTGAGATATTTTTTTATATATTTTTTCTTCAAATTTTGAAAATTTTAATTTTTTTTCGCAAAAAAGTGCCTTTTAGTTTGTTTCGCTAGGACGCAGCGTTTTTGATAAAAACGGATTTTAAAGTATACTGACTGCCAAAAACGGGTGTAAAATGAAGGTTATAATTTTTGATATTCCCCAAAAATTCCTTTTGACAAAACTTCATATTATTATAAAATAGTAGAAACACTTGTTCCAGAAAAAGTTATGACAAATTTTCAAAATTTGATAAACTATAGCATTCAATTTACACTCGTTTTTGGCAGTCGGAATACATTTATAATCCGTTTTTCTCAAAACCCTGCGTCCTAATGATACGAAATAAGAGGCACTTTTTTACGTATTCAAAATTTGAAAAGAAAATAAAAAAATAGCCCACAAAAAAGTTGACGTTAATTTTTTAGATTCACTCCCAAAATCTTAAGCACCTGACCTGACTAAAATTTTCTATTTCTTATTCCATTTCCGAATTCTAAATATTAAACTTAGCTTACTTAGGGGAATTCCAAAATTTTAAAACTCTATTTTACACAATTTTGGAAATAATTAGAAAAAAAAACATCTTTAGGGGCCCACCTTTAAGACGCCCTAGCTCCCGTAGGGGGCGTTTCCCGATATATGTTTATAGAAAAAATTTAAGGTAAGGCAGGGCTAATGCTTCGTCCACTAATTTTGGGTCACTCTGTATAGGTATACGGTATTTATACTGTATAAGTGGATATGGTCAAAGGTGGCCATTCATCTTTTAATATCCTAATCTGACACGGTTGTAGCAGAAGCAGATGTCCAGTTGTTTTAATTGATACGCGATGTTTTATTACCTTGTAGATATTACGAAAAATTTGAAAACTCATAGCTGTTTATTGCTTGGAAATGGCTCAAAATAAGTTATCTACATAATTACATATTATGTACACAACAGTATAACATTTCTTCTAGAATCTTAAAAAGAAACAGCTCAATTTAAAATAAACAAGCGTTATACCCGGATTTGCACGATTTTTCAATTTTTTTGTTGATTGGACCCCGTTGGCATAAATTGCCAATAACATACATAAAAATTTGATTTTTTCAGAAAAATAAGTTTTGAAAATTGAACAAATAAAAATGTTTTTCGAGCCCGAGACCGAGAGTCTCGTTACCTTGGTCTCGGTCTTGGTCTCGATCGGTAAGTCTCGGTCTCGATTCTAATTCCCAGGTCTCGGTCTCGGTCTCGTTTTCGAGACCGAGACCGAGACAAGACCGAGACCATAGTCTCGCGAACCCCTACTCCCAGGACATCTGTTTTACAATTACAACCTATAGCTATTTAAGATCCGTGTCAATCAACATCTTCGCACACATACCGCTCGTCGAGTGCCATAGGATATCCCTAAGATAACTAAAATAAATGACATCATATTGTCGCGAGTATTCGTGATGACAGTTCTTTTAATGTTTTCTTAATGCCTCCACCGGTCTGTCATACGTTTGAATCGCGATGCCACGCCTTACTCAGCGTGCAGGGGTATAACTCCGATGGTAGTACGGGATTCTTTACGTAAGGTGAGAAGCGAAGATAAAGAAAGCACTTAAAAAAAACAATAAAGTATATTAGATAAATTAAATGAGAAAAGATTAACAATGTGTATTGGTCAAAGACCCAACGATAGAGTTTTAACAGCGTTTACTGGTCAGAAACTTAATGAGACTAGCCTATACCCAATTATTAAGGTGCGCATGCTTTCTCGACTTGAGGTATGTTTTATGAATTGTTTATAGGTCTTTTTGGTCACTGCTTTGTAAATATAGTTTCTTATGTTGTGTTTTATTTAATGTTAAGGTATCTAAGAGCACTTGGACACTACACTTTGAACTACTTGACAGACTACTTAGAAACTTCATTTGAAGAACTTTGACAGACTCGACTTTTCTACTGTGGTTAATGAAACCCCTAGTCTTAGCAGTCGATGTGGCTAACCAAGAACTAGGTTTGGGGTAGGAAAAGGATTATAACTTTAGCAATCATGTGACTAACCAAAGAGCGGATTGAACCAAAAGCAGTCATGTGACTAACCCTGGAACTGGTTTAGGTGAGACCAAAAGTCTGACGAACTGAAGGTTTGACAGTGTATTTATATTAGAGAAATTGCTGATCATTGCATGCTTCAGGTTCATAATCGCTCCCGTTGACTGCTCGCGTTGTTTATAGTTTGCTTTTAATGTTTATTAAATAATTCCCAAGTTCAAGTTCAAACTTGGGACAGGGTGATAATTAGTTAATAGCTTTATGAATTATTATATTTGACACGTTCCTTCGCCCTCTAAAACGTTGTCCCCAACGTTTGCACGACCTCTATCGTTTAAAAAAGAAAGACCTCAAGTCGAAAAAAACCTGTCGTGTAATACAAATTAGAAAATGAAAACAGAAATGTCATCAGTGGTCTTGTTACTTTCTGGATCCAGGTTGATCCTTTGTAACTCCCTCTAGCCTCCACTGCAGTCTATATGTCTTAGTATTAACATACCACTAAACTGTTTGAGGGTATCGCAAGTGAGAGCCTGCTGGAGAGACTAGTCTGGAAATCCACAGGTTTTTGATACATGCAACAAAAAAGAAACATATTTTTATAAACTGTCTTTGAAATTTTATACTTAACTCTAATTCTAGATTAACAGAGAACAAGCAGAATGTAGAATTCTCCACTAAGTATTTTGTATATTTGAAATATCTATACTTTACCGTTGACTGGCCAATAGACGCCTATTGGTCAATCCACGTTTAGACACAATATCAACTCTATAAAATACTGATACATGTATTGTAATATCTTGCTTGTATTGTCTAATTCAGCCTGCATGGGATGCGTCCACCCCATGAAAGTTGATCTTTGGATTACCACATTTATCATAACCATAATATCACCATTTTATAAATTGTCTTAGTAATTTTTACAATTCTACAAAATAGTTTAAAGAAGTTTAAAAAAAAAATTGATGACTTATATCCCATTAAATTATTTTATACATCTAACATTTTCTCACTTGAATACGGTCCTGTTTACGAGACTAATATTTACTCGCTGCATTTTATGTCTCTAATTATAGCAGTTTATTTGACTCAGTAATACTTGTTGACTTATAAACAAAATTTGCTGACTTTTTATATTCTTTTAGTCGACTTACTTAAGCTCGCTGACCTAATTCAGCATGCTGACCTTGTTTATATTTAAAAATGTATCTGCATACAATTTACCGATTATAGTTCCATGAAATATCCTACAGTCAATTATCCTAATATGTAACATTAATAAATAAAAGGTATCTTATACTTTGCGCTACAATATTTTCTTTCTTCTGGCTTGTCCCTCACTTCTTGGTGGCTAGATGGCGCCCTTTGAAAACTGCTGAGAAAGTATCCATCTTTGCTTCGTGTCCCTTGTTGAGTATCGATATGTCTGCCCCATCTCTACTTGAACGAGTACTCGCCGAGTACTTCTGGTGCTTTCTTCGTTTTTTATATCCTTTGACTGGTACCCCTGTCAATTCGTCGACGTCGAACTTTTTGACCTCTGGGAAAAAATGCTGTCGTGTCCTATTCGTCAATTCATTTATTTCTACGTTTTCTAGCGTTTTTTGCGTTGTGTATCGCCTATATCAAATAAATTAGCATTAAAATTTGTTACATTGATATAATGACGAAGATTTGTGTTTGATTTTGCACCTTTTGGTCGGTTTTATGTTCCTGCCGAATGCAGTTTTTGCAATGTGACCAGGGATTTGCCTATGAAGTTTGAATATTGGCAGGTGCTTTGAAGCGAAAAGGTAAGTGTTGTATTTCCTATAACCATTATCTTTGGGCTCTTTGAAAATAAGAATAAATGCTAGAGCAATTAAAAACTCTAATCCAAGGGTGTTTGATGCATGAGTTTGAATTTCTTGGAAACATTTCGCGTGACTCAGTTTGAGGTTAGAAAAATGCGTGGTAAGGGTAAATGACCTTTTTCGCCATGTACTCCTTGTGGGACTTGAATATTGACAAGAAAAATTTTATCAATTATTATTTATTCCATTCCAAGCTGTAGATGACGTGTATTACTGCTAGTTTAACATGGAAGTGGTTATGTGAAGACTAATTATAGCTTTTTTAGGTTACGGAAGCATGGAATAGGAATAATAAGAGTCCCTGGAACTTAATGGCTTATGGTCTGGCCGAACTGTCATTGCTGGCTGCTGTGGCACCACATGTTCCAGTTTTCCCCAGTCTGTCCATCGAATGGTTTTCGTCATAACTACTGGATCCTCACGTCTTCTTTCTACAGTTGTAGGTAAGTCGCTAGATTTTATTGCTTAGCTTTAGTTTTATTCATGTTTGTTGTCTCGTCTTTTTGATAATTATTTTCAGTTTCTGTCAGATATTGCATGTCCTGCTGCTGCTGTTTTCATTGTTGTGTTATAATTTATATCTGACTCCAAATATCTCACAATATTTAGATATCTTTTGAGATTGTAATGCTCTTTTCTCAGCTTTTTTTTTGTTATATTTTTCTTAAGCATTTCTTCGCTTTTTAGGTCTGGATTCTTGCAGTCCTTGGATACTTCTGTCGTAACCCATTACTGGATAGTTATTTGCACTGATTTCTGAATACTCGAGGGCTGCTGGCGTCTGTGCACATCTGTACCTCCTGAGATGATTGAACCAAACTCACAAGAATCTGGTAAATTGGTAAATTGATATTTAGTTCTTCTTTCTGATATATATACATTGTTTCTCTATCCACCTATATTTATTATTTTATTGCTAATTTCTTTATACTACATTCCCATATCTTAGGTTTCCTTATTCTTTACTTAATCTGTACTTTATTCTATCTCTTCCGTATTTACTACTTTCTTATATATGTATGCTTTATTTTTTAAACTCGTATTATATACATATCTTTATATATTTCCTCAATTGTTTCAACTTATGTATGCTTCTCAACAACTTTCCTTTAATTATTTCACCTTAGGTATGCAACTTTTCATACTTTATGTGAACACTTTATTCCATGTATTTTCATGCTTACGATTAGATGACTAGTTATTTCATTATTTCCTTATCTAACACGAGGCAGTGATAAGTTAATCTATCTATGTCTCTATGCTTATCTATCTATGCTTCATTATGTGACCAGCTTTATGTACAAAATATAGGACATTATATTATTACTTATATAACCATGTATGCTCTTTTTTAAACACATTATATGAACGTCTTTTGCTTAAACATTTCTCCATTATTTCACCTTATGTATGCTTTACATACACAACTTTTGCTCATATATTGCCTCACTATGTATGCTTCTTCTTAAAACATCTTCTATATTTCTTCTCACTTTACATAAACAACTTTTCAACTTATGTATGCTTCTCCTATATTCTTCATGCTTTACATAAACATTTCTTGCTTATGTAACATTTCACCTGGAAACTTTGCCCTTTTGGAGCCTTTGTGGTACCAAAATTTTTGCTAACATCCTTACTGTCAGTATAGCTATTTCAGTCCGTACGCTCCACTTTCCGATACCTAAATTCTTTGCTTATCTTTAAGATAATCTTTCGTTGCAGTCTTATTTAGGCCGGAGAACACTTTACTTTATAATACTTCCTCGTATACACATATATTCCTCCTGTATATACTCTCAATACACAATTTTAATGGCAACTCAGTTTTCCTGCTTTTCTCGAATACGATAATCCTGCAACTGGGCCATTTACTTGTGCTTTATTATGAATATCTTCACCTTATTTTCACCTATTTATTTTGCATACATAGTTTACTAATCTTCTCATTAATATTCACTTAACACGACTTATTCTAGCGTCTTTTTTCTTCATAACTCCTATGTACTATGCTATGTGTATTGTCTATTTATATACAGTTCCTTAACCTCCTAAGTGTTTTTATCTATATATTTGTCTTAATAACACTTGGGTATATATTATGCTTATTTATGTTTCACTATGTACAACTTTTATTTACATTGAGACTTTGATCCCACCTCCCATTTTTGTTTTTGCTTGTTTCTTCTTTAGTTTCTTATTTTACTTGCGTACTTGTTCCATATATAATTTTATTTTCCTTATCTTTGTCATCTTCACTAATTTCTCCTGCTTCTTGCTCCATTGTTTCCTTTAGTTTCTCCTATACAAATCTGTTGTATTGCTCCATTTTAATTTAACAATCAGTTGTATTTAATTTATTATCTTTTTCCTTGCAGATACGGACCTGGCCTTGGCCACACCATGCGGTTCTATTCTTGACCTTTCCCAACTAGTGGCGGCATTTGACCGTACTTCGGCGACCGTCCGTAGATGTCTGTCTGTCTGCGGTGACGCTGGCCGCCCATAGATGGCGGTACATGGATTCAATAAACTTGTTGCTTTTGGCGTCCGCTGGCAGATGGCGACTTATATTTCTATATAATTAACGTATAAATTATATGACGCCCGCGTGATTTAAATCTGCCTTATATTGTAAATAAAAATTTTTGAGCTTCATTAGTTTTATTTGCCCAACAACACTGCGCGAAAGATTACAGGCGCGTGATTTGAATTTTTCATTTATAATTTAATTGTTTTTCTTGACCTATCCTTTTTCTAACGTAAATTACGGCACGTCTCTACCACGTGGTTCTAAGATCAATGACGTCGTCTATTGCGAAACGACTTAATGATAAAATGTTCACGATGTCTTGTCAAAAATGTAATACGATGGCGACTTCTACCTGAGTACTAGGTCGCGCATGATTTGAGATCGAGAGGTGTATTTTATGAATTGTCTATAGGTCTTTTTGGTCACTGCTTTGTAAATATAGTTTATCTTATGTTGTGTTTTATTTAATGTTAAGGTATCTAAGAGCACTTGGACACTACACTTTGAACTACTTGACAGACTACTTAGAAACTTCACTCGAAGAACTTTGACAGACTCGACTTTTCTACTGTGGTTAATGAAACCCCTAGTCTTAGCAGTCGATGTGGCTAACCAAGAACTAGGTTTGGGGTAGGAAAAGGATTATAACTTTAGCAATCATGTGACTAACCAAAGAGCGGATTGAACCAAAAGCAGTCATGTGACTAACCCTGGAGCTGGTTTAGGAGAGACCAAAAGTCTGACGAACTGAAGGTTTGCCAGTGTATTTATATTAGAGAAATTGCTGATCATTGCATGCTTAAGGTTCATAATCGCTCCCGTTGACTGCTCGCGTTGTTTATAGTTTGCTTTTAATGTTTATTAAATAATTCCCAAGTTCAAGTTCAAACTTGGGACAGGGTGATAATTAGTTAATAGCTTTATGAATTATTATATTTGACAATATTTAATTCTAAATGATATTTCAACACTGAACTTTTTCTGTTCTTCGGCTCCATGCCTGTCCTTATCCTAGTCCTTGTCTTGTTTCTTCAAGGCATCACCTCGTGGGTCATCTTGTGTATCTTCATCTTCCTCAATGGCATATATCGCAAAGATCTACCTAAATAATTTTAAATTTAATTACGCGGATAACCAGTTAAGTGAAGATGCAGAATTCCAAGATGTAAGGCGGATTTATATACTGTTGGCGAAGAATTAGTGATATCAAAGTGTAACCTGACACATTGTCATGCGGAATTAAGTGCATCTGAGTTACAAAAACACTTCGTTACAGTTTCGGCAAAACGCAAAGCGTCAGAGGATATAGGGCTCCAACCAAAAAGAATACTTGAGTCTGTTTTGAAAGACAATCAGAACGAATGTTTAACAGTGGAAGATTTACATTCTGTGAAAAGAAGTGTTTATGGTATAAAAAGAAAAAAGTTACCTACGCTGCCCAAGTCTTGTACTGATTTACACCATGCTCTAGATAAGATCATGCCGATTATGACGAACAGGGGAGAAGATTTTTTATTAGTCAATAATTCTGTGTCGAATATAGTAATATTTTCATGCGAAACCAGTATGAAACATTTGTGCGTGTACTCGCATTTTCATGGATGGAACGTTCAAATATGCACCAAAGCATTTTCTTCAGGTGTTTACTATTCACGGATGCCACAATGGATATTATACTCCCCTTCTATTTTGCCTGTTAAAAGATAAGTCGACAAACTCATATGCAAATTGTTTCACATATATTTAAAATAAATGTAGAGTTTAACTTGCTGTTTCAACCAGAGGAAGTGGTGTAGATTTTGAAACATCAATCCATAAGGCGATTACTCAAGTTTGAAATAATGTGAAAATTATAGGCTGTCGGTTTCATCTCATTCAAGCTCGGTGGAGAAAAATACAAGCTCTAGGATTAGCAAGAGACTACAGGCAGAGAACCGAACTAGGAAAATGGCTTGGATATTGTTCTGGTCTTCTTTTCTTAGGTAAATATTATTGTGCTATGTTTTCTAATTAATATTTCTTTACAGATCCAGAAAGTGTGGGTTAGTCATTAGGACTAAAATAGTAATGTCTATTGTTTCATTGAAACGTACCATGATACGTAAAAGATATTGTAAGCTAGTTAATACCCATTTTGCTCACACTACGGTGTTTTATTTAACATAAATTATTAATAATTTATACATTAAACATAGTATAGGTAGTTCAACAAATCTAATTATTTACATATTAAACTTTCATTACCTATGTCACAACTGACCCCATACCGGCTACGAAGCGGCTACATATTTGGCTTGAATATTTTCATACATTTATTTTTTCTCTCAACTTTTCTTAGCGTCTATTCAATAATACATTTTAACTTATTTATTTTGTTTTCAGATGAAAGTAGGAAAAGAAATTGCAATACATTAGGATTTTTCACAAGGATTTTCCAAAAAAAAAACAAACATTATACAGCGATTAAAATTATTAAAATGGTCAAAGGTATTGGCAAAGTCAAACAATGTAAACTAAGAATAATCTTTTGTGTAGAACCATCTGCAGTTAGTAAATGAGGCTACCTGTTGGTGGTTTTTCCTGGATGAGCATATGCAAATGTGGCAACGAAGAATTGAATATAATGTTGCATGATCTTTGTGCATAAGCAGGCATTGATTCGAAAAAACGAACTGGAAGGTTTATTCAGATTCAAAATCAATGCTTTATTTTTTGAGGTGTTACAGTTGTTAAATATTGGTTGGCAATTATTTATTAATAATTGCCATTTTTTGTTTTATTAATTTCATTAAGTGCATTAGATGCATTTAATCGTTCGTTAAAGGTTTTTATTCGAAACTTGCCGAAATATTATCAAATTGTCATTAGTTTCTCCTATCATGTAGTTAAAATCTCATCAAAGTTTACGAGTCGAAATTCGAATGGGTTCAAATGTTTTACAACAATCCTCTAAAAATATATATCTAATGTACTTATAAGTTTTGAGGTAACTGAACATATGAATCTTCAATTGACAACTAGTAGCCTGAATTTATTGATGTTTACCTTGTTGGTTGAAACATCTAATAATATTTATTTTTTTTTTGCTTCCATTTTGTCCATCGAATTTTGACATTCATTTAATAAATTTTGACATTCATTTAATAAATTTTGACAGTTTATGATTTCTCATTTTTCCTTTCCCATATTAATAATAAGAACAATAGGTTTTGCGCCATTTGTTAACGAAAGACGGAAATAATTTTATAGTTGCTTGTTATACTATTGCCATAACCGAGGATAGGACTAGCTCTTTTATAAAATGTGTGGCTTGTCATAGTTTTACATTAAGCCCTTCATATATTATAATAAAATGAAATTATATAATCTTCAATAATTTATTGTTATAACAATTAATAGTGGAATAATGAAAATTCTTAAGTACCTAACCCTTAATTAGGTGTACAAGGGGGAAATATCACTGAGGAATTTTCCTTCGCTTGTCCTTGATATAATTACTATGTAGTTTTCGTGAAATCTACTTATCGGCACGAACTGTTCAGATGTAAAAAAGTTCTGACTCATCCCTTTCTATCGTCTGGGCTCTGCGTTCCTCAAGTTACATCATTCCGTATTTCGTGCTTGTCGATATCGAACAAAAATTGTGCAAGTCGCAGTGAAACGTGAGTGTTTTAAATAGTAAAAATGTCAAAAAGGGCTCATTCGCATAATAGGGACAAGTCCAAGAAAATTAAACGACTAAAAAGGCAGATGTTAAAAATGCAGGCTCAATTAAACAAAATTGTGACTAGTGTCGTCTGTGCACAATTACACAGAATAAAACAATATATTCGGAATTGAAATATATTATATCGAAAAGAATATAAGTAATAAGCAACAGTTAACGATACGATCTATTCGAACCATTCTCTAGTAATCTAGTCTAATCGTACATCCTACCAAAAGAATACTATTCACTCACAAAAAGTGTTTACATAACACAATCAAAAGGCTGACTAAGGAAATATATACCGGTCGGCCTGCACTAGTGAATACTCTTCCTGGTCTGTGAATTCATCTGACTCGTCAGGTAGGATTCAATTATTAAGCATAAGCATTGTTGATTAAATAATGGTATAGCAATACAGCGTTTAGTACAAGAAAGGGGGTGACGTGCGTCATTTCCTTTATACTAGACAGACCTAGATCGTGCGATCATTCAGGTTGATTAGGGGTAACGTGCGTTAACCTTTTTTTTAATAAATCGTGCGATTTGATTTAGTTTTCAAGATTGCTTAGGCCTGTAGAAAACAAAAAAGGAAGAAAAAGGAAAACATGTTTTTTCTTTCTTCCAGTTTCATACGAGTCAGATCCTCGCCCAAGCTGAGCAAGTTGAACAACCTCGGGATCCAGAGGTAATTACGCTTCAGAATTTTAACGCTCTGGGATCCAAACTGGACTCGGAGGAAAAATTAGGAAGCCCAATTCATGATTAAATTGCAATAAGTTGGAATACATATTTACAAAAAGGGTTGTCCAAGGACCAGCGTGAAGAATTAATATCAAAATATAAACTTCCGTCCAACTGCCCTGTTGCCGCCGGAAATAAATAAAGAAATCCAACCATGTTTAACAAAATCAGCAAGTGAACATGATAGATTTATGCGGGCTTTACAATCACAGCTAGCTCATGGATTGCCGGCAGTAGGGGGCGGTTATCGAAAAGTTGTTACCAGATGCAGTGCAATCTGAGAACATGAGATACTTGACGGACGCCTGTCAATTGTTTAGTAATGTACATCAGGCTATTTCAACTTACCGCAAATTTAAAATAACTCTGTTTTTAAACGAGGACTGTAAGAAGGTGTCAAGCACCTTAGAAATCGACGAATTTTTATTTAATAAAGATTTCGCGGAAGCGGTAAAAAACGAACATTCAGTTAGAAAGCTAGCGTCGATTATTATTTCAACCATTTCTTCAAGTGCAGTGGGAGAAGACGGCATTTC
>JAEQML010056116.1:0-34627 GCA_016904865.1 Pissodes strobi
GAAGTAGCCTCAAGAACAATACATGATGTGAAAATAAGAGGTGCAGTGTGCAGTATTGATTACTACATATAAATATTGACGTTCCGGTGAGAGTCTTTATATAAAGGGACTGTTCGTTATTTCTGTTGGTAAGTATTTGTGCTCTACGTCACTGAAAAGTGTCAGACCAGGGTCAAATGTTTTCTTTAAAAAAATGAGAAAAAGCAACAAAACAAATTAATTCACTAAAATAAATTTTAATATTCATACATAATATCCCAATGGTACATTTTAACGGGGCTTAAAACAAGCAAAGTCGTGGGTTTACATTGCACTAGCTAGAACCACTTAGAATTCTTGAGGTTTGATAAGGGAATTAGATTCCTATATTGTCAAGCAATAAGGGTGAAGATAGCGTGAGTCAAGTAAAAGACAAGGGGAGATGTGTGACGTTGGCTGCATACAGGAGAATTGTCCATATAAATAGCAGGCAACAGCAAGGGATTCTATTTTAAAAATTATTCTTTTAAAGGTACGAACGATACTCTGCCCGACCAGTAAATAAGTTCTTGAAATGGAAAATTAAAATTTTAAGTAATTAAAAGGGGAATGTAGTTATTGGTAGTTTTCTCAAAAAAGAGGCGGGTTAATCTACAGCGTCCGAATCTGAGGGGTGTACAGTGCTGGATTACAAGCCTAATAACAACATTAAGTGAATTTAAATTTAATTAAAAAAAAAGAAATTTAACATATTTAATGCTGATATTGGACTCTCCGATAGGGTATTGAAATTTTTATATAGCCCGAGCCTCTGATGGTGTACCGCACACCTGCGATTGCAAAACATTAGAAGAAATACGGGCTGCATTGTTGTTGTATTTTTCATAGTATTTAGGTGAGTTAAGACGTTAAACATAATATAACGGTATACGATGTTGACAATCTAAGTGTCATGAAGAAATGCACTCACAATTTCAGAATTCTTACATATTTCTTATTGAGAGATAAAGGGAGATCATAACGCCGAACCTAATATAACGTGTACGATGTGGGGATTGACCATTGACAAACTGAGAATTCTGGAAGGCTCACTGGGGGCTCGATTTTATTGATATTGGAGTTTTTATATTCCAAAATATATGGGCTAAAGGCAACATTTTTTTAAAGTTCGCCTGTGGAACACAATAAATAAATAAACAGCAACATGAATACTCGGGGAAAGGCTAAGAGATCTGGGGGAGAAAAATTAATTAACCAAATTATTCCAGGTAAGCCCAATTACTCGAGGGGAAGTGGAATTATATCAAAGAAGAAAAATGAAGTCTATAAATGTTGGTCATGCTTAATGCTATCCTGGTCACATTAGCTCTGGTACCAAATAAAACCTTACATTTTAGCAATTAAAATTATGAATAATTAAAAAAGTCTAGACAGACAATCATCGAAAGAAAGTTCAACTATTTTCCGAATTCCACAGCTGTTGAATAGGTCACTAGCACTTGTTTCACTCTTGTCGTAAAGTTAAGAACAGTAAGTACATTATAGTCAATGGAGACGATGCCTTCTGAAGGGTACCTTCATCGTGAAGTCATTTGGTTAAGAAAAAATATTAAATGGTATAAATTTTAGATCTTTAAGTAAATGGTTTCCTCCATATTAACATTGAAAATGTTAACACTGAAAAAAAAATTTCTAACCCAAACTAACCCAAACTATCCCAGTATAATGCCTCATATCGTGAAAAAGTGCATGCTACATTTGCCACACATGACGTCATATACGTGAGAGATCGTGTTAGTTTGATTATTTAAACTTCAATTTGATTATAACGTATCGAAACCGGTTCAATTGACTAAAATAAATGGGGACTAACCGAAAGTAACCGAAAGATGATTGAATGACTGATCAAAAGTAAATAAAAGCTCCAAAACAGGCTAAAACGTATCGAAATAGATTAAAAATATTGAAGTAAGTTAAAACGAGCCAAAACGAATCGAAATAGATTAAAAATGTTGAAGCAAGTTAAAACTAACCCAAATTAACCAAATTTTCACGACTAACCATGACTAACCAAAAACATTAAAATTGCTTATAACGTACCGGAACCGGTTCATATGTCTAAAATATATTAAAACTAACTGAATTTTACCGAATGTTGATTGCACGACTAACCCAAACTAACCAATAGTAACTAATATAATCAAAACGAGCTAAAACGCATCGAAATATGTTAAAACTATTGAAGCAAGCTAAAGCCAACCCAAATAAACAGATTTTCGGTGACTAATCTAAAATAACCAAAAACACTAAAATTGGTTATAACGTTCGGAACAGGTTCAAATGATAAAAATAAATTTAATCTAACTGAAATTTACCGAAAGTTGATTGAACGACTAACCAAAAGTAACCAAAGGCACCAAAAACGGCTAAAACATATCGGAACAGATTAAAAATAGTAAAGTAAGTTGAAACTAACTTAAATTAACCGAATTTTGGCGACTAACTAAAGTTAACCAAAAACATTAAAATTGGTTATAATGTATCGGATTTGGTTCAAATGATTAAAATAAATTAAAACTAACTAATCCTATTAAAAAGGTGATTGAGCGTTTATCCAAAACTAATCAAAAGTAACCAAAAACACCAAAAAAAAAAGGAATTGGAACAGATTAAGAATATTAAAATAAGTAACTAACCCAAATTAACCGAATTTTGGCGACAAATAAAATTAACCAAAAACGTTTAAATTTGTTATGACGTATCGAAACCGGTTTATATGACTCAAATAAATTGGAACTTACTGAAAATAAACGAAAATTGATTGAATAACTAACCAAAAGTAACTAAAAGCACCAAAACGGGCTCAAACGTATCGAAATAGGTAAAAAATATTGAAGTAAGTTAAAACTAATTCATAGTAACCTTATTTGGTTATAACGTATCGGAACCGGTTTAAATGACTATATTGATTAAAACTAACTGAAATTAGTTGAGTGAACGACTAACCAAAAGTAACCAAACATCAAAATTATCTAAAACATATCGGATCAGATTACAAATATTAAGATAAGTTGAAACGAACTTAAATTAACCGAATTTTGCCAACTAACAAAAATGAATCAAAAACATTAGAATTGGTCCAAATCAATAACATAATTTATACCTAACTAAAGCTAACCGAAAGCTGATTGAATGACTAACCAAAACTAATCACAAGTAACCAAAAGCATCAAAACGTATCGGAATAGGCTGCAAAAAATAAATTAAGTTAAAACGAACCGAATTTTGGCGACTAACCAAAACTAACCAAAAAGATTAAATTTGGTTATAACGTATCGGTGTCGGTTCAAATGGCTAAAATAAATTGGAACTAACTGAAACTATCCGAATGTTGATTGAACGACTAACCGAAACTAACTAAAAATAACCAAAGGCACCAAAACAAGCTAAAACGAATAGGAACAGATTAAAAATATTACAGTAACATTATGGCTAATTGCATATTATTAGACTTTGCTATTTACAAGTGGACGTTAATTTTTTAGGTCTTCATAACTGCACCTTTTTTTATTTATTTATTTTTTAATTATGATAACCTTTAATATTAATGTTAAAAATGCATTTCTTTAAAAAAATGTATTATAAACACTCGTGTTTGTATCTTCACATTCTTCACGCAAATCACATTTTTGCATTTTTATTCACCATTTTCAATGTCCATCTTTGCGAAGGACTGTGAATTTATCAGTCTTTTAGTGTAAAGATGTTACTGCCACCACCTCTTTGTTTTCTTTTTCGTTTATTACGCAATAAATAATCTATAATTATGTATGCTGCGGCTGCTGCAACATCCATGATAACTGACTGTTTTTTATTTAAATGAGCGGAAGGCTACAAACGCGACTATGATACGCGACGGTGACACGCGACGATAGTTCGCCTCGTCGTGAAAATGTTCGCGACGCTGTCAAGTCTGGACGCATCTTTACACTCGACGCCGGAAAAGTACGACCACTTATTCGACTATATAGGCGAAACTAACATCCTTCAATCATGGTCAACCACTATAGTGCCTGTACATATCGGAGATATCAAGATACAGATGGAGCGTTTATTCATTTGTATCCCAGCCACCGCGATAAGGGTCCTAAGTTCTTGCTACCGATTTCCAACATGAGCGATATAGAGGTTACCTGGACAAAAAGCCGACTGGTGAGAAGAGGACAAAGGTGTATTAAGGCTGTAATGGCTAAAAACAAAGTAAGTGCTGCTGATGAAGTTGATATGAGTAATAACTTAGATGTAGAAATAAAATATTGTTTAGTAGATATTTTGAGTATATGGCAGCATTGTTTTTCTAGTAATACTAACGAATTGGATATAGAGTTTGGGGTTGTGAGTTGAATATATGCTTTGTAGATAAGAGCAACTCTGTATGTTATCGTCCTTGAGATTGCCTGTCAAGGAGAGAGAAGTAGTGAGAAATAAAATAGATGAGTTACTGTATATAATCAGAGTGTTAAGATCAAATTGTGCTAGACCCATAGTCTTACTAAAGAAGAAAAACATATATTATCGTCTATATTATTATTATAGAACATTGGATAGAGCTATTGTTAAAGTTGTTTATCCCATGAGTAATATTGAAGAACAGTTGAGTGAGTATACTGCGAGGATTTTTTTCTTTAGTAGCTTAGATTGTAATCAGGATTCTCACAAAATAGCTGTGGCTCCTAATTCAATTGAAATAACGACGTTTATTACCCCTGACGGACATTTTGAATTTCTAATGATGCCGTTCGGATTAGTAAATACCCCAGCTGTATTTAAGAGGGCAATAAATAACGATTTGGGTAATTTATGTTATAATCTAGTTCTAGTTTACATGGACGATTTGCTGATATCCTCAGTTACAGCTGAACAGGGCTTGGAGCTACATGAGGCGGCTTTAAAATTGTAAGACGAATATTATTAATATGAGATGATTTTGCATCCCTTGATATTTTCAACATCACATCACCCTATATAAAAGAAAACTAAAGTAAGGCACACCACTTTGTACTAAGTGATCCAAGAGTACATCTACCTAGTAATCAAAAAAGGAAATAGATTAATCAAAATTTGATGAATCTACAAGCGTTTGAAATTTAAGCAATTATTTAACTATTCCATAATAAATGGACGCAGTGTAGTATAGTATTCCAGGAGTTTATTTGTTAACCGAAAACCTCTAATTCGGGCGAATGGATTATCAATTTTCAAGAGGGCCAGGCAAATCAACTCGATATTTCAAGATTTTATGTTATTTTTTATTAACACTTGTTTGTTTTCGAATTTTTTAACCTGTAAATAAATCCCATTAATAGCTACTTGATGAAAACTCCGTAATAAATCAGCGGTTTGGCCTTTTAAAGAAAGCCGTATGTAACGAAATTTATTAATAGCCAATAAAGATTTCTTTCCTTTCGTCTTTGAACATGCAGTGGCATCGCATATTTTGAATTCTTTTGATATGCATTACAAGTAATTACACAAAAATCAAAAAATTATCTAAGTAAAGTAATGTTTTTTTTTCTTCAAACGTCAGTAAATCCATCATTACTCGACTGTGTAGGCGGCCGTGAAGTTTCGTTTTTCCTCCGTCGGAGCTTTACTTTTCACTTTTCCGCCGGCGGAGGTAAAAGTGCTGTCATAGCAACATAGATACAATACAAACAGACAACAAAATAAGCGCCAACAACTCAAGATTTATTAAACTACAGTTTGTATTTATCACTCAATTTGTGACTGCATTTCTAAAAATCACTAATTTAAGAACAAATTGGTAATTATTATTTAATCGAACTTACTCAATAACTGCTTATCAATACGGAATTAAAACGCAATCGGAGACGCAATCTTAAAAAAATAATTATTGTTGACAGTGTCCACTGACAGCTTTATGTGACATTACTATAGCGACAACCTGTGCCTATTCACCGACGCCGGTCTAAGCCGCCTTGCGAACCCACTTATCTTTAATAATAATAGTTATTATTACTATTAAAAAGAGATATTTTTGCATTAATTTGTCGACATTTGAAGAAAAAACAGCATATTTTATTTGGAGGAAAAGTTACTTTTCATGGCTTGTTCTCTATTACCAGCCTCACTCCGTTCGGCTGTTAAATAACACGAGCGCGCCATGAAAAGTATCACTTTTCCTCCATATAAAATAATATACTATTATTAAAACATTAGCTCTTGTTTGTACGGCTGAGAGTTAATATCCAATTTAATATTATTATTATATCTTTGCTCTGACTCCGTTTTCTGCTAGTATGGAGGTAGATTGTCACTCCAACGTTTTCGAGGCCTTTCTGTGCTTCGCCTTTCCTTGTGAATTATCTCTGGCAATCTTCATTATTCGTCGTTCCTCTGTCATATGTGTGATATGGTCTTTTCACTCAATACTTTCTACAGCCCCTAGTCGTTGATATTCTCGATCTGGCATGTTTGTCTGATATCCGCGCTTCTTTCCCTGTCTCGTAGTGTTTTTCCAGCTATTCTTCGATTTATCTTCATCTCTGTTGTTTCTATAATTTGGCTTGTTTTTTATGTCTCGGGTCTTGTTTCTGCCGCATATGTCAGTATGGGTCTAGTAGCAGTTTTGTAAATACGGACTTTTACTTCTGTTTTCAGGTGCTTGTTACGAAATATTGTGTTGATATTGTCATTCCGAGCGTTTTAGCAACTGTGTTAAATGTATAAAGAAGCCTCTACAGATCATCTTCATTTTCCGCTATCAGAACTGCATCATCAGCGTAGCATAGGATCTTTACCTCTCGACCTCCCATTCGATATACTCTTTTCCTACGTACTTGTCTTATTATTTCGTCCATAATAATATTGAATAGTAATGGGCTCAGTGAGTCTCCTTGTCGTATACCCCTATCTACGATTATTGGTTCTGTGAGTTCGTTGTCTATATTTGCCTGTATTCGGTTATTTCGGTAAATATCTTCAATAATTCTAATGATATTATTCGGTATTTGTCTGCATGCAGGAGCTGCACCATATCTTCCAAACGTATCCGGTCAAACGCCTTTTCTAGATCTATAAAACAGGAGAATGCTGGTTTATTATACTCTATAGACTTTTCGGTTATCTGTCTAATAACATATACTGCGTCCCTACATGATCGTCCAGATCTAAACCCTTGTTGTTCGTCACATAATGTAATTCGTTCGTTTATTACATTCGTTATCACTTTAGTGACTAGTTTTAGAGTGGACGACAGTAAATTTATTCCTCTGTAGTTTCCCGGCACCTTTTTATCGCTCTTCTTAAAAAGCAGGATTATCGTACTCGTTCTTCATTCATCGGGAATTTTTTGATGCTCAAATATTTTTGCGTTAGTGATGTCAATTCACGAACCAATCTACTTGAGGAGTTCGTTAGTAATATCATCTCCGTAGAAGTATCTCTCTAATCTCTTTGAAAAATTCTCCCAGTACCTATCTTTAATTTGCCTGGCCAATATGCCAGTTTCATTCCGAATCTCTTTGTATCCATTGTACGACTAATCAGTTCGCATTGTTAGATACTTGATGTATACTTGTCTCTTCCTTTTGCATTGGTTCTTAGCTTCCTCGCAGAACCATGGAGTTTTATTTTCCGTGAGAACTCGGCCTTTGTGACTAACTGTTCCAACAGCTTCTATGGCTGCAGTTTTGATGTTTGTTTTCAATTTACTCCAAATGGTATTGACGTCGTCTAGATCACCAGTCTGGTTCAGTTCAATTTTTTCTTCTAGGCGTTTTTTGTATAATTCTCGGATGGTTAGATCCCAGAGGGAATCGACCTTAATTCGTTCCCTTGTTTTCTCTGGGTGCTTACGTTTTCTCTTGGGGCCACACTTGATGATGAATTTACCAAGAAGTAAACCATGGTCACTCCCAACATTGGCCGAGTTGAGTACTCTGACATCCAGGATTTCAGAAGCTGGTATAAATCTGATAGTTACTATATAGTCAATTACTGATTGTTGACCGTGAGTATTATGAAACGTGTATTTTCACTGATGTTGTTTAAGCACTGAAATTAGGGTAGTAAAATTTATAAAAATATCATATATAAGATTATCGAGAAACCTTAAAAAAAAATTGCATAAACTCAACTTGACCTTAACCTGCACAAAGGAAATAGTTATTTGTTTTACTAGGCAGCAAAGTAGTAGATTGACTGCCTCGGCTGATAGTTCAGAATTCAGCTAAGGCAGTCAATCTACTTTGCTGCCGAGTTGAACATATAATTTTTTCTCCGATTGTTTATAATGATATATGTATATTGTATATTTGCAAATTATTACAATTCCTACAATCTTTTTATTTTTCCTGTAGTGATAAATTAAGACAAAATTTGATAGAAATCGCAATTGTTGGAATGGTTCGTTGCTATGGAAATGTATATGTCCATAATAATTATAGTTTGACAACTTATGTCAAACGTTTTATTCCCATGGAGACTAATCACTTTGCTGCCTAGGCAGCAAAGTACTTACTTTGCTGCCTGGACAGGAAAAGTAAGACTTTGCTGATTGATATGTGTCTGCAAAATTAATATTTGCTGTCAATCGGAGAAAAACTAATTAGGTCCCAAACCTAATTGAGATTATGGTATCGGATCTAAAATAATGATAAGATTATCTAAAATAACTATTACCTAAATTATAAAATTATTATTAATCTTAAGTTCTAAATCATTAATACCAGAGAGAAAAAACTTAAAGGCAAGGCGACAATAAGCGTCGGCACCTTTCATGTTGGTGTACCCGATTCTGGTGACCTTGACTCTGCTCCGTTGACAACAATACCACTAAGTATCGGGAGAAATAGTTATTTGTTTTACTAGGCAGCAAACTAGTAGATTGACTGCCGCGGCTGATAGTTCATAGCCGAGCGTAGCGAGGCTAGGAATTCAGCTAAGGCAGTCAATCTACTTTGCTGCCGAGTTGAACATATAATTTTTTCTCCGAATGTTTATAATGATATATGTATATTATATATTTGCAAATTATTACAATTCCTACAATCTTTTTATTTTTCCTGTAGTGATAAATTAAGACAAAATTTGATAGAAATCGCAATTGTTGGAATGGTTCGTTGCTATGGAAATGTATATGTCCATAATAATTATAGTTTGACAACTTATGTCAAACGTTTTATTCCCATGGAGACTAATCACTTACTTTGCTGCCTGGACAGGAAAAGTAAGACTTTGCTGATTGATATGTGTCTGCAAAATTAATATTTGCTGTCAATCGGAGAAAAAATATTTTAAGGACAATGACATCGGATCACCTGAAATCGGCTGATGGTGTTTTAATTTTCATAATTATACCCTTTGTGCTTGGACATGTGCATACAAAATCGATTGACAGGCTGTCGCCTCTCGTTTTAAGTTTTTCCCTCTCTGTTAATACTGCCCAGTTCCCATTTTTGAAAGATTTTCAACTAAAATCTGAATTTTTAAAGTTCTGATACAGTTTATCACTGAAAACCTTAAATAAAGTTCAGCTAAAAATAAAAAAAAAAACAAATAAACAGTTAAAGAAAAATAAATGAAATAAGTTAACCTGTGATGAGAAAACCTGATCAATGAAGATCTACAGGGAAAATCGATGTGAGCTCAATTCGATAATCTGCATATGAACGAAAACTTAAAGTGGCAGTTAGGTAAGAAGGTCTACGACAAATTACAATATGTGTGTAATATTTATTACACGTAACACAAAAAGTAAATCAGATAATCACTATTGTGTTAGCAAGACGTTTGCTAACTAAGTTAAGATCATATACGGTAATGAAGGAAGTCGGCATTAATTAATCAAATAACGTTAAGCATCGGCCATAGATACGATAAAAGGTAATTAACGATTAAACATCATTTAAAGGTAAGTTCGATAAAAATAAGAAAAGTAATTATATGAACTACAGTAAGAACGTAGCATTCAGGTAAATGTACCTACGTCAAACAAAAAAAGGAAATCAGCTAATCACAGTTGTATTAGCAAGACATTTGCTAATCATGATAATATCGTATACGGTAGTGAAGATAGTCGCTATTAGTTAATCAGATAACGATAAACGGTTTTAGACACGATTAAAATCACCTAATGGTAGTTTTGAAAAAGATAAAGTCCGGCATTATAGGTAAAATTAGCAATTATAGAACCTACTTGTATGTCATTCTTATACGGTCATTCAGAAGTTGAATCCACTAGTAGTGGTTGGTGGCTATTCTCTAATTCATACTGCTACCAGTGTACTAACCCAACCTTTCAGCGTAAAAACTCCCTTGATGGATGCCAAAAATTCCCTATTTCATGTATTTTAGAGCTAAAATTCTCTGCACCCAATGTTGTCGTAAAGTGTCAAATAACTTCATATAAAAAAATAACTTCTTTTTTATTACGTAACGAAACTGAAAAAAAACTTATGTGCCTCACATTTATAAGCACTTAACTGAAGTGAAACTTCTAAAAGAAATATTAGAAATTGAGTTTTTACTTTTTTCCTCAAATTTTGCCCCGGTTTCGACACTTTTTTATTAATTTATGTTTTCGCTTTTTTAAATTTTTTTTTCATAAAGCAATTTTTTCTTTCCATTTTTGCCATCCCCGACCTCAGAGCTCAACTCCTTCGCCATGTCTTCGCCAAAAACCGCGTTTCTCTAACTTTCCTTTTTTACTTAATTTTTTTTTCTTTTTTCGATATTTCCTTTTGAGTACGAAAATTCCCTAAAAAGGAAAAATTCCTTGCAGGGGAACACTGACTGCTACTTGGATAGCCCTAATTACAGCTTTACTGCTTCCTGGAACCTGCAAGCAACGCCATGTGAGTCGGCATCATTTCATCAAAAGGGTCTCAAACTGGCAGGAATAAACCTTGAGAAACTCTCTAGGCTAGCGAAAGACCGGGTGGAGAAAGGACCCTAGCTAAATTATAAATAATGTTAACTATGTAATATAGAAACACAAAGATATATCATACCTTTTAAAACAGTAGCTTCACTTTACATAAAGTACATTTACGGACAATATTTCCGGTAATACTAAAAAATATTAATGGCAAAGTGCTTGCCAATTTATCTCATGATATATATACGAATAGTGGACCTGATGGTCAAAAATTACAACGATAATCTCGACTTCGAAACTTGTCTTTTTCTCTGCCTACGCATTCATTGCTCGGAAGAGAAGACCACGTCAATTCCAAAAAAAATTCGACATCCGTCAAGAGAACGTTCGAAATTGAGGTACCTCTACGATCACTTCGGAACTATATTCGTCGATACCGCTTGGGTGCGTTCCAATATTTCAAAGTATGACATAGTTAATGTTTTAAATTTTAAAATATAAATTCTAAGGTCAGGATAGGTATGCTAAGTTCTAAAGTAAGATAAAGAGCATATCAACTACATAAATCTACCCGTGAAAGGGAATAAATTATATTTCTGGGTTTGGTAGCATTTAGAACTCTACACGCTTTATGAATAATACAATAAGCTAATAAGTTTCTTTAATAATATAATTATAAAATATGGCAATTAGTAAATCAATACTGACGTAAGTTAATTAAGCACAGTCCCCTTTGTAAACTGCTGATTTTCGTTTCTGTCCTTTTTAATAAAAACAAGCTGACTACCAAGCACCCTTCAAAAATTACGATGAAATTATCACCAAGTATGTTATCTTTCCGTTATTCCTTATACACAATTTCCACCTAATTATGTTTAACGGTTGACTACATGCACACATTATTTTTATCTTAAACATAATCGATCCTAGATATCTCGTCTTCGTGTTAACTGACTTTGAATAAATTTTCTTACTTTTCAAGATTTGCCGAGAATATTAGGTAACGGTTAATTCGCTTGGTAAGTCGGCACAATTAACTACAAGAATAATTTTTCATCCGTTCTTCCTGTATATTTTTCATATGCTTCATTTGCAATCTCTTAGATCTATTGCTTGTCGACGTACAGCAAAATATTTTTGCTGTATAAAACTGGAAGCTATTAGCAAAATATTTAATCATTCAAACTAATAAACTATTCAATCATTTATTTATAATCCAGTCAAAATAGATATTTCAATTTGCAATAATTCGCATAGAGCTGAAAATTGATACAGGTCTCAAAAACACTATTATAAATAAAACATCAAAAATCCCCTGATCCCACGGCTGTTGAAAAATGTATTCAAGTCAATGGACAAAAGCAATTTTGTTTCTCATAAACGGTAAGTGTTATAGTAAAAATATGTCGAATAAATTATATTCATTACTAATATAACAAGTGCAATGAAAATTACCGATAATTTTCGGAAAATATGCACGAATGCAAGTTGCGTGCAATTTTTCAGTTTAACTTCCATGAGTGAAAATTTGTCGAAAATTATAGGTACATTTTCATTGCACGAGTATATTTTATAGGAGAATTTCATGAACCGGAATTCTTAATTTTTTGTATACCCTCGTAAGTATGAAATCTCATGTGTCACAAACAATGTTATAATTAAATAACCACCTCTCGTTGTCATGGACGTCTCCATGACAAATAGATACACAAACAAGTTTTGAACTTTGAACGCCAGCGACATTTTCGTAAAATATGTCGCGATTTAGAGTAGCAACGCTCAAAGAGATTGATCAAAACATTGAAATTCTTACCCCAAAAAAGTCTAAAGCTTTGATTTGGAGACAATTGCAAGACTCTCTTGTTGAAAAACAGTATACTCTGGACAAGTATACATCAAATGAGAAGCTCTCTTCAATTTTACAAGATTGGGGGAACAACATGCGGAAGAAGGATGGATCACTTTACAAAGAAAATATGGTTAAAACTATGCGGAACGTAACAGCTAAATTGGTTCAAGAAATATTCAATAGTGAGTTTGGTGTGGCTATTGACCCCTTTAATGATGTAACTTTTAAGAAGACAAGAGACGCAAGAGACGCTTTGCGACGTAGCTTACAAAGCGATGCGGATAAAAGAAAAACAGTTCCGCGGCTTTTACTCATCAAGAACTCCTGAAAATGATCAATTTATATGATGAAAACACCTCAGATGGTCTCCAGAAAAAACTATTTCATGTAATGTCATATGAGCTGGCATTTCGAGGAGGTGAAGCAACAAATTGCTCGATGGAATTTTTCCGTGAGGAAATACTTAATGATGGATCATTAAGTGGCAGGATTGAGTATAATCCAGTCTTTTCAAAAACCTGTCAGGGTGGAGATCGCAAATTGACGGAAAGCCAATGGTTGATTAGAAATACTGCAAATGAGGATATCTGTCCAGTAAGGTAGGTTCTTTCTCCAGCTATGTTTTTTTAATAGTTCTATCTGATAGTAGAATATTCCTGTTAAGTCATATTTCAATTTCGATTAATAAAGTGCCAAAAAAAAAAAGAATAAACCAAAGAAACAACGTTGAAATTACATGTATGGGAATACTTTACTCGTGCGATATTGCCAAGTTCGCTACGCTTGTATGGCAAATAAGCACATGCGTGAAGGTATTCCGTGTTATTTCCCGTCTTGTAGTACGAATACAAATAATTATAATTTATTAAAGTTTTTGAAATGCATTTATATTTTATTTCTTGTTACAGATTATATAAGAAACTAATTTCAAAGAGAAGCTGCCAAATCACAGTCGACCGCCTTTTTCTTACTAAAAACCCCAATTGGGAACATTCTGGCCAATGGTATAAGAATTGTTAAGTGGGGAGGAACGAGATTTTAAAATGGACTACAGCGTCAGCGAAAAAAGCTGATTTTGATGTGAAAGATTTGAAGTTTACTAACCACTCACATAGAGCCGTAACAGTGACAAAGTTAGCGAAAGCTGGAGACGACGAACAAATATAACGGGCCATGGTAACATTAGTTCTATACAATCTTATTTGCAACTGGATCAGTAGTTTCACCAAAACCTTGTCACAAAATTGAGGGAAAATAGTGAAAACAAAGAAGAAGTAGCTTCTAAATCTTCCACAGCCAGTAGAACCAGCAGCATAGTATCTGGACAAAGCGGTGGCGGACGGATCGTCATTTACAATAACTGTGTGTTCAATTGTAAAAATTTTAATAACTAGATAAAACATCTATAACTTTGTGACGCTTATTTAAAAAATAAAAATATAAAAAATTGTTTCTATTGTTCTATTATTTATTATTTTATTTCTAATTTTATTATTGGGTTAGTTGATACTTTTGGGGCACCCTGTACCCTAGAATAACAACCGCAGAGAAGCGACAAAAGCCGTCGGCACCTTTGAAGTTGGAGAGCCAAGTTTAGTTTGCCATATGTGACAGATGACCGGTTTAATACACTGAGAGAAATGTAATGATGGAAGAAGAAACGGTTTAACTCAGAGTTTACTGATTTGTCGCGTTCTAACCTTTTTGAAGTGAATACTTCTTTGGTTTCATGAGAGTGATTTTTCAAGGTCGCATCACGACATGGTTTATGTTTTCGTCTCGCGTTACGAAATTTTCGTATCGTTGATTGGACGACTAACCCAAACTAACGCAAATCTATCAAAATTGTTTATAGCGTATCGGAACCGGCTCAAATAAGATAAATAAGTTGAGGCTAAGTGAAATTAACCCAAAGTTGATTCGACGACTAACCCACATTAACCAAATCTATTAAAATTGATTATAACGTATCAGAACCGGTTCAAATGATTAAAATAAGTTGAGACTAAGTGAAACTAACCGAAAGTTGAATCGACGACTAACCCAAACTAACCAAATCTATTAAAATTGATTATAACGTATCGGAACTGCTTCAAATGGCTAAAATAAGTTGAGAATAAGTTAAACTAACCGAAAGTTGATTGAACTACTAACCAAATCTATCAAAATTGATAATAACCTATCGGAACCGGTTCAAATGATTAAAATAAGTTGAGATTAAGTGAAACTAACCGAAAGTTGAATCGACGACTAACCCAAACTAAACAAATCTATTAAAATTAATAAAAAATAACGTATCGAAACCGGTTCAAATGATTAAAATAAGTTGAAACTAACCGAAAGTTGATTGGACGACTAACCCAATCTAATCAAATCTATTAAAGTTGATTACAACGTATCGAAACCGCTTTAAATAACTTAAATAAGTTGAGAATAAGTGAAACTAACCGAAAGTTGATTGGACTACTAACCCAAACTAACCAAATCTTTTAAAATTGATTGCAACGCATCGGAACCGTTTAGAGAGATCTATTTTCATGTTGTTAAGATAAAAATAAAGTTTTTAAAATCATAGACAGGCTGTTAAATAAATAATTTTTTAGAAAAATTCCAGTTTTTTGAACTATTACCGATATATTTACAAATACATATTATAAAAACAAATCCTCAAATAGTTGTTAAAAGATAACAAAAATAACATTTCAAATTAATAACAATATAGTAACAACTATTATCTACAATATACTGTTTACCAAATGAAAGAACCTGGACGGAAAGAATGCGGGCAAAAAATATCCTCGCATATTTAGATGCTGCCACACTTTTTTCCCAATAATCCTAATTTATTTTCTGTCTAGTTTCCTATAGTGAATTTACATATTTAAATTTCCTACTGTAATACTTAATTTTGTTATTTTCCTTAATACTACTGTCTTCTATTATTTACTATTTTATTTACACAGGGAAATACGGAATACGCAATAAGTATATTATAATACCTATTTATAATGTTTATATTTTATTCGCCTTCAAGCTATTTAAAATACGCGACAATAGGCAACAGTGCGACGTTTACTTGATTTTTAGCGGGGATGCAGTTTAGTGATTGGTCGCAGGATATATTAAATACACTTTGACCCTAGACCAACACCTAATTTTTTTTACATATTTTAAAATTTCGGCAGCGACTTGCTTTAGACATTGGCGTGGAAATTGCCGATGCCGAACTATGTGGTTATTTATATTATTTGGTTTGTAGGGTCTGGTGATATATAGGTTTTGTCGATTTTGCAAATTCTCTTTTTTCACTAGAAAGGGGGTGTTCTATATAGTAGTTTAAGCCAAAAAAGTCGGAAGATCCGCTACATTTGAACCGGAAAAATGCCCTCAAAGTTCGAGTTTTGACACAAATTTTCAGCACCACTTCACAAAAGCACTAGAAATTTAGACAAAACACATCTGAAAATCAATTGTCGGGTGAAAATATTAACTAGGATACATTTGCGTCGAACGAGAGATCTCCGTTTTGTTCCGGTCCTAATTTAAAGCGACTCATAGCCATAGCCCCATTAAACAAAATTAAATTTTACTTGTAAATATCCATCCTCCTTTTTACTGTCAACTGTCACAATAGCCAAAACAAAGATTTGGATTTAAGAAGGCACACTGTTGCCAGACGTTTACTGTAGTTTCGTTAGCAAAATTCATTAGAAAAATGGTGCGCTATAAGCGCAGCTTATTCACTACCAGCTAGTCATCTTGCGGCGGCATCCTTGGATTTGGGAAAGTCAATAACCTAGTTTTGCAAATTTTAGAAGAGGGTCATGACTTAATATTGTTTTAAACGCCTGGGCATCTGAACAATACTTTTGACAGTTCGTTTAATTTAAATATGCTTTTTCTACTAGCGTGCATAAAGTACTCATTTTACGCACTCTCTAAGATTCGTAAAATAGGCTTTTTTAATGTGCAGTGCGTAAAATAAGTTATTTTACGTACTAGTGCGTAAAGTGAATCTGACATATTTTTTGACATTTAGGGCAATGCGTAAAATAATATATTTTACGCACTAGTGTGTAAAATAATTTATTTCACGCCCTAGTGCGTAAAGTAATTTAATAACATTTCTGTTTTTTCATATATTTTTCGGTAGTAGAAAAAATTTTGTAGGCTACTCATGTGTAAAGTACCCTTTTTTTATTCAATTTCAATTACATTTTTTTATCAATATTCCCATTCATAAAAAAGGTTCACTTTACACACTTGTTGCATAAATAACTATTTTATCGTCTAAAATCCGTTTAAAAACGATTTTAAAACGCAGAATTGTATAAAAATCCGAAATTTCCGAACCTCTCAGGGCGATAGCCGAGGCTTCGGACGAATTTGTCATGTATTTTGAAGCGAAAATTCATTTTAAATTCAACTGTGGAACTGAACCGCTCAGGGCGCAGTGCCCGACACTCCAACTTTCCGATTTCGATAGAGTTGACTAGCTGGTAGTGAATAAGCTGTGCTATAAGTGTCTCTACTCTTTTTTTTATTTAGGTGAATGATTTTTTTATGGCAGTAGCACATCCTATATTGCTCGACGAGCGGTGTGTGTGCGAAGATGTTGATTGATACGGTTCTTGAATAGTTAGTTTGGGGAACAGATGTCCTGGGAGCATATTCGCATGTAACAGACAAGATGTCCATTCGGCAATGCCGATCGTTTCTTCATATGCGACGTGTACGATAGCATTTAGTCAGATGTCGTGACTGTTACATAGAATCAACAAATAAGTCTTAAATTATTTTAACACTTCATGCATAGCCCTGGCTTGCTTCGCTCGCTACGGGGGCTCAACAAACAGAAACTAACCAAGTGCTAACCAAAACTAACCCAAAATATAAAAAGTAAAAAAAAAAATCGGGTTAGTTTTGGTTAGCACCTGGTTAGTTTCTATTTGTTGAGCCCCCGTATAGGGAGCGAAGCGAGCGGAGGACCATGCAGTGGCGGATTTACCCTAAGGCCCGGGCCTAGGGCGGCCAGATTTAGGGGCGGCCCCAATTGTGTCAAAAATAGTATATTACGTACCTAGGCCAGTAAAGTAAAAAATGTCTCAGATCACATGTAATTGTCGACCGAAGCAAAGCTGAGGTCAACAAACATGTGATCTGAGGCTTTCTTATTTACTGGCCAAGGTGTGTATACTATATAAAAGTTGGCAATAAAGTAATTTCATTATATAGTCTATATGGTGGATGCTGAGAAAGGGGCGGCTGATAGCTTGGGGCTTGGGGCCTAGGGCGGCCGAGACTGCAAATCCGTCACTGAATTGAAGACTTATTTGATGATTCTATGTAACAGTCACGACATCCGACTAAATGCTATCGTGCACGTCACATATGAAGACACGTTTGGCATAGTCGAATGGACATCTTGCTTGTTACATCCGAATATGCGTCCTGGGAGTGAGTTCCACAGTGATGCAGTGCACCAGACAAAGGAGTTCTTGTAAAGCGATGTTCTAGGTGTTTTCAGTTGTACGACGAACCGGTGCGCCCTTGTCGTCTATCGTGACTGTCTGACAGGCGTTGTCAGGGGCGGGATAAGGCGGGCCAAATCCTGGGAACATCTGCCGTAATAGTATCTGTAAAACAGGGATTTGTCGGTCACATGTTTGCGGTGTTTCAGACTATCCAGATTCCGGGTAAACTCCGGGTCACCGACGAGACGCACAACTCTCTTCTGAACGGAACCCAGTAGCTTTAGGGTGTGCTCTGGCGTGGCACCCCAGATGTGTGAGCAATATTCTAAGCACGGTCTTATTTGCGGTGTATACATTTTTTGTTGCGAAATAGCGTACCAAGCTTCTGAGAGGCTGATTTTGCGAAGTTAGCAACGTGGTCATGTCAGGACATACTGCTGTTGACCGAGACCCCCAGTAGTCCGATTGAATGAAGATGGAGGGATGGTCGATCCTGCCATAATGATATCATTGCCCGCCGTATGGTAAATGTGGCTGCTTGGATGATTGTTCAATGTGCATTTGCATTCATTCATCGGAATAAAAGAGACACTCATTCGATTACACTATTCCTTTGTATGTACATATTCGTCAAATATTTCACTTCATACATGGCCCTCCGCTCGCTCCGGGGGCGTAACCAAACAAACCTAACCCAAACTAACCCAAGACATTCCGAAATGAGGAAAAACAAACTAAAAAATATTTGCATTTTCGACTGACAAATTTATTTATTTTTTATTTCCGGCATGCCTTAGGTTAGTTCGGGTTAGTTTTGTTTGGTTGCGCCCCCGAAGCGAGCGGAGGGTCATGCGTGAAGTGGAATATTAAATATACTTAAATAGTAAACAACACTGTTATTCCCCATAAGAAAATGTGCAACTTTTGGAAACACTGTGCCAGGCCCCTGGTGTCGGTTACTAAAATTTCATTATTTTCACGTTACAATTTCAATATTTTCACGTTACACCTGGGAAAGTCGTAGTGGAAGTTTGCCCTTCTTGGGCAATTTATGCTCAAAACGCGGATATTTTTTCGGCTCAAATGTGGCGAACCCTCCGATTTTTTTGGCTTAAGCTACTCTATAGGACACCCCTTTTCTAGCGAAAAAAAAAGAAAATTTGTAAAATCGATACAACCTATATATCATCAGACCCTTAAGTTGATGATATCTTTGAAGATTTTTAACCTTTCTTATATTTTTCTTGCATTTGGTGATTATTATAGGTACGCGGTTAACTAATTTTTATATATTTCGGATAACTCTCTTAACTGAACTCTCTAAATTAAAATTTTTATTACATAACACACGAGTTTTGGAATATACTTGCTTCAATATTGCCTAACTTTTAATACAAAAATTGAATGCTAGTGAATTTATATGAATTAGCTACGATAAACTGTTTTTTCCAAATTAAGCGACGTCATCAATGACGTAAATACAAATCCTTCGGGAAAAGAACTCTACTTATTACTACAACATATTTATGTAATACATACAGCAAATAATATCATAGAATACTATCCTTATTATAAAAATGAGATATTATTATGTGACATATTTTGTACTATAAGACTGTATTATAAAAAAAACTGTAATTAATTTTTTATTACGCATGCATCATAAACAACGATTATCGCACGCTGTAGCGTGCATAAAATGATGTTTATGGTGCGCCTACTTTTTTAAAGATTGCTATAGAAACATTTGATCATGTCAAATGTGACAGATTAATATATTCGTCAATATATCCCTTAAATCTAATATTTAAAACATTTTTGAGATTATGAAGCACTCGTAATAAAAAATAGCGTATGATATACGTGTATAAGAGGCCTTTAAGGCCCTTGCGACTTACAAAACACTCCGCTGCTCGTCGTGTTTTGAAATATGTCGCGCGTGCTTTAAAGGCCCTCTTATACACTTATATCATAATATACTATTAACGTCTTAAACTAATCAATAGTATCAATAATAATATGGTAAGAATAACATCGTGCGCCTATGGGAAGGCAAGATTTTTTACGTGCTAGTCCTCTACCCCCTTCAGTCGTTGTTAAGGTTCACTCGCTTGGCGCACTATACTATCCTATTTAAAAGCGTTTAATTTCATATACATAATGAACGTTCATCATATACATATATCAATGTTAAAAATAACATGTAATTACCTGTTTATTTCAAACATTTCTGAAAAATTTACATGTAAATGATTGTCAAATTTAACTAATGTCATGCAGTATATTACGCACTATAAGAGAATTGGTAAGACAGACACGTACTGGACAAACATTTTTCCAAACGATTTGCAGATAATACTGCGTTAACCTAAAGAGATCGCCATAATTACATGAATATTGCTGCTAATTTTGACATAAATGATTTTCGGCCAAAATTAACATATGTCAAAGAATGATATTAAATAAATTCTAAAAAAAATAAAGCTCTCGCTGACACATAAACGTATAATATATAAAATAAACATGGCTACTTTTTCTTTAAGTAAAAAATATATGTAAAAATATGATATTTAAATGTGTCAAAATGTTAAGGTAATATTTTGAAATATATCATATTCATTTGAAATAATTTGACATCTAAGGCTGTCAAATTTGATAGTTGCAGATGCCAAATTTTATTTGCATCGAAAACTTAAACCTTTTTGTTAATCACTTTTCGATATCTGTTATAATAAGGAAAATATTGACGAATTTATTTAAATGTCAGATTTGACAATTGCTTGAACCGTCGAATTTACTGATATCTTTATAATCGTTTATTAATAGTGGATTAAGTTAACATATTTTAACATAAATATTGACACATTGTCTTCACGTTTTAGTAACATAACCATATTCTGTCTTTCACGCGACTTGGTATAAATAAAAAGGAAAAGTGTAGATGTTAACGAAATTAAAAATCGGAAGTCGATAGAGCAATGACAACTGTATAAAAAATGTCATATAAATTTGTTGGTATTGTTTATAGTTAAGCTTAGAAAAAATAATGAAAAATTATAAGGTAACAAAAAAGTTTGATCTTTTAACGTTTTCCTCTAAACAAATTTACTAAATTTGCAGTTATTTAGTTACAAAATAAGCATACAGTATAATAATAATATAATACAGCGATACAGTCTACAAAATTAATCTAGTACATTTTACCGTCAATATTCTAATTGTAAGAAAAATTATTTCATTTATTCAGATCTTTCTTGTCACAAATACCTCAAAACTAACTATAAACAATACCGAAAAATATATGTGACATTTTTTATACAGTTGTGATTGCTCTATCGACTTCCGATTTTTAATTACGACAAAATCTACACTTTTCCTTTTCATTTATAACAGGTCACGTGAAAGACAGAACATGGTTATGTCACTAAAACGTGAAGACAATGTGTCAATATTTATGTTTATGCAAATTTACTCGTCGATTCAACTTTCGGTTAGTTTCACTTATTCTCAACTTATTTTGGTCAGTTAAAGTGGTTCCAATACGTTTAAATACATTTTAATAGATTTGGCTAGTTTGGGTTAGTCGTCGATTCAACTTTCGGTTAGTTTCACTTAGTCTCAACTTATTTTAATCATTTGAATCGGTTCTGGTACGTTATAATCAATTTTAATAGATTTGGTTAGTTTGGGTTAGTCGTCCAATCAATTTTCGGTTAGTTTCACTTAGTGTCAACTTATTTTAGTCATTTGAACCGGTTCCGATACGTTAAAATCAACTTTAATAGATTTGGTTAGTTTGGGTTAGTCGTCGATTCAACTTTCGATTAGTTTCACTTATTCACAATTTATTTTAGTCATTTAAAGCGGTTCCCATACGTTCTAATAAATTTTAATACATTTGGTTAGTTTGGGTTAGTCGCCGTTTCAACTTTCGGTTAGTTCCACTTAGTCTCAACTTATTTTAATCATTTGAACCGGTTCCGGTACGTTATAATCAATTTTAATAGATAAGGTTAGTTTGGGTTAGTAGTCCAACCAACTTTCGGTTAGTTTCACTTAGTCTCAATTTATTTTAGTCATATGTACCGGTTCTGATACGTCATAAACCATTTTAATAGATTTGGTGAGTTTGGGTTAGTCGTCGATTAATCTTTCGGTTCGTTTCACTTATTCTCAACTTATTTTAGTCATTTGAAGCGGTTTCGATACATCATAATCAATTTTAATAGAGTTGGTTAGTTTGGGTTAGTCGTCGAATCAACTTTCGGTTAGTTTCACTTAGTCTCAACTTATTTTAATTATTTGAATTGGTTCCGTTACTTTATAATCAATTTTAATGGATTTGGTTTGTTTGGGTTAGTCGACAATCAACTTTCGGTGAGTTTCACTTAGTGTCAGCTTATTTTAGTCATTTGAACTGGTTCCGATACGTTATAATCAACTCTAATAGATTTGGTTAATTTCGGTTAGTCGTCGATTCAACTTTAGGTTAGTTCGACTTAGTTCCGATACGTTGTAATAAATTTTATTTGATTTGGTTTGGGATAGTCGTCGATTCAAGTTTCGGTTAGATACAGAGGGTGCAGTTTTCGTCTAGGATCCTCTTTTTACACCGGCTACATGTCCTACAAATTTCAGCCCTCTAGCTATACTGGAACATACTTAATTAAAGGGGCGTTTCACTTTGATAAGCGTGTCATTTTTTCTGACTTTACCCTCGCTAAAGAAGTCTCTTCAATAATAATTATCACACAAACAAACCAAAGAAAACTGGCGTTCACGCAAAAATTTTGTTGTCGACGACTGTACTAAACAAATCTCGAACTAATCTAAACTGACAAGCACGTGGAGATGACAGCTGGCCGGTTTACCTCCCACTCCAAAATTTTGGGCGGGATTTATGTTGTTGCTTCTCTGCGGCTGTTATTCTCGGCCTGTGCTGTGCAATTGCACGATTATCGGATAATTATCCGATAATCGTGCACTAGTGCATGATTATCACGTAATCACATTCTGATTGGTTTACATTAATAATTAAAACATGTCAGTTTATTGTTCGAATGTTAGTTTTGACAGATGAATGAAATTCTCTAAATAATATACACACAGTTCTGTTCTACCTGTGAGGAAGGAGACTTGATGCATTTTGTTCACATGATATCGTCTAGCCACGGATCTATTGGAAGGGGAGGGGGGTGGTTCGACAAGGGCTACAGCCCCCCCCCCCCCCCCCCCAGGCTACAGAAACCAGAAGTGTTTTGCAATATTTGGATGCAAATAATAGAGTTTTTATAGATCTTTTACAAGACGGTTAAACTTTAGTACCTTTAGCCACCTTGACTTCGTTCTAGATCCTGTAATTCATTGTTATTAAACAATACCATATTAATTTAAATTGGTACTTACTACTAGTAATGATTAGACTGGAACGAATCATTGTTGATTTAGGAAAAATTTTAGTATGACTGATAATCGTGAAATGCTGCTTCAACAGTACTGTCTTCTTCGCTTTCTTCGTCCTCTTCTTGCTGGATGTTGATAAGTTGTTTTAGGAAGAAAATGTATCAGTTGTCCCGTCATTGATATAAGGATCCTCATATGTTGCATTTGATTTGAGATTAACGCAAAACTGGCCCTAACAATTGTGAACCCAGTTTTTACCGCAACCCTTTTTGTAATGGCAAAAAATGGTGTAAAGGAGTTTTTATTGAGCAGGTGAGAGTAAAATTTGAATTAGCTCCAAAGTATCAATTTCCAACCCCAGCCTTTTGGATCCAGCTGATTGCTTAGCCACACGTGAACTCGATAGTATACAGGATCTAAGTATTGGCAAGCCGAAGCAGATGTTGGAGGAAAACAAGATAGTTGTACTATTTTACTGTTCCGTGTATTTTTGATAAAACTTAAATATCTATATCGGTCTGTACAATTTAATTAATTTGGAGCTCCATGTACAGCAAGAAGAAAGCGAGTCCCGTCTAAATACTTCTGCGCAATGATTTAAATTATTACGTTTTTCAAACAATTTAAATAATGTTGTTGTTTCGCCCCTTTTGAAACTTGTTGATGTAGTATCGCAGTCGGTTACTGCATGTAAAAATAAGATATGATCTTGACATTTTGGACATGTAGATCAACTTTTCGATGAATATATTTTGGTTTGTACCTGAGCCTTCCCAGTTTTAAAAAATAAGCAATCTTATCAATTGGAGTTCATGCGGTCAGTAGTATTAACAAATCAAAAAGTTCACCAGCAGCGATAGTTGTTTATCTATTGTACTGAACGTTTCTATTGCTAATTCAATTATGAGAAAATCAGCGTCATTAACAGCTCGTTTCACTGAAATGTAAAGTTCATTTGTAAATATTTCATATAACATTGAAATAAAGCGAGACTTTTCGTGAATATTTGCAAGAAATTGTTGTTGGTTCGTTCGCCCTGTCACAAACTGTTCAAAAACGGCATCACAAGATGAAGATATTTTCGTAGTCCGACGACGGCGACGTTGTTCCGTATGTTTAATTCTTTTCTCATAATCAGTATAACTGCCAAATACTATGGTCACTCCGTGATTCAAATGTTTATGTATGTACATACACATTTTTCAAAAATAACGTTAAATGTTTCTTCTCGATCACACACAACGCGGTGCAATAGATATCCTTCATCAATAATGTAGGTAGCATTTGTTTTGTCAATTTCAATGTCCACTGACTAAAAGCAATTCTAAATGGCGGACTTCTGGGTTTTATGCATTCAAATTGCAACGAGGAGTGGCAATGGGTATGAGGCTAAATCATATTGGAAGTATTTGTCAATTTCATTCTCAAATGCGTTGAAATAATAATACAAAGACTATAGGTACCGTCTCATCATGAATTTGTATGGTGCTACTCATGTTTAAAAGAGTTGGGACTTTGTCAGCTGGTTTGTTTAAAATAATTTAATATAATTGATTGTTTATCCTGTCATTTCAGTCATAGATGATATATAGATAGATAGATAATTTATTTTCCACAAGAAAAGACAATTTACAATTGTATCAGGAATAGTCAAAAATTGATCAAATTTAACACTAAAACTAACCTAACCTATAAAGCTAATCTGAGCTCTAAAATTCTGTTAAAAACATAGAAACACTACAAATGAAAACACAAGCATCTTAAAAGTCAGCAATACTATACAAACATTTTAAAACAAGATACTCCTTCAATTTAATCTTAAAATTATTTATCGGTAATTGTTTTATTTCATTTGGCAACAAATTATAAAACAGCGAGGACCAGCAAAAGTTGGTGATTTGAATGCTAACACTTGTTTTGGTAGAGGAGCATGTAGCAAATTTTTATTTTTTTGTCTAGTGTTTACAGTATGATAGCTATCAACCGATATAAACAAATTTTTATTTTTATGAGCATATAGAAACATTTCAAATACATAAAGACTGTATAAAGTTAAAATTTTGTATTCTTTAAAATATTTTGAGCATGACTGTTTGCTTTTTATTCCAGCAATACTCCTTATTAGACGTTTTTGGGCCAGAAACACATTTTCTACATTTGTTGACCACCACCCAAACGCGATTCTACTTCTGCATAGTAGATCATTATAAGTTGTTTTAGGTTACGAAATTTAAACGTGGCAGAATGCAACCTTGACACAAGAAAATCACAGTGCTGCTTCCAATTTAAATTTTTGTCTATATAAATACCCAAAAATTTAGTATAATCTACTTGGTTACAGACTATTGTAACGGATTAACTTTCTTATTTTACGTGCTATTAACATCATTCTTTTTCATAAAATATAATTTAAATATGCAAAATTCATTTCTATAAAATATTCCGTCGCGAAAAGCCGGGAAATCGGTTTTCATTTTTTCCGTAGTTCTCGTGCAGTACCAGTAGAGCGTCGCGATCTTCGTCGCATCACGCTGCGCGTGAGGTCCCCACCTATCGGCCGGCCGATGACGCGATCGCGGCGATCCCCACTACGGGTCGAGCTAACAAAACCGGGCGGCATCGCGCTAAACAGGCAGCAGTGTTGCCAAAACTCACGATTAATCGTGAGATTACACGATTTTGGAAAATATCTTATGATTTCACGAATCACGTAGTGTTTCTCACGATTTTTGTTTATTTTACATCAAATTTTATAAACTTTCCAAAAAAATAATGTTTTTTCATTCATAACAAACGTCACAAATATATTAGGTTAAGCGCAAATATAGGTTAACCGTTAAGACTCTCGCTGCCACTGTATTAATTTTATTGAAATTCCGGGAAGTCCCGAACTTCGAACATTGCTATATCAGTTCCGTGAAATCGCGCGGGCAGCCAGGCGCTTTGCGTTTCATTGCATCATAGGCATAGGCGAGTGCTTTTGTTTGCAGATAGTTCTTATTGCGGAATTTGTTTATTTTAATTTTATACGGTATACGGTATTGTTTATTGACAGTAGTGAATTGTTTTATTAAATCCTAAGAATATGTCCGATAGTGAAGAATCTGTTCATGAATTTCCCCCTCATAAAAGAAAAATCCTTTATCAACAAAAATATAAAACTGACTGGGAAAAGGAGTGGAAATGGGCCACGTCTAGTAAAAAAGGTCCTCTTTATGCTTGGTAATGTGTTTATTTTTTATACAAATAGGTTTTTTATTTACTAGCGATTTTTAAAAACATTTTAGGTGTAAAATCTGTGTTAGCGATATTTTAATATCTAGAGGAAAATGCGAGCTTAAAAAGCACGAAAATACCGCAAAACATACTACTAACTTAAAATCGGCTGTAAAAGTACAACCGTCACTTGAACGTTATTTTGATAAAGAAAAACAAAATGTGGATTTTAAGGCCAAAGAAGGCATTTTGCGCTTAGCAGTTTTTTTGACGGAGCACAACTTACCAATGACTTTAATGGAACACTTACCATTAGTAATTAAGAAGATCTGCCCAGATTCAAATATTGCCAAATCGCTTAAATGTGGTCGTACACAAATGACCAACATTATTAAAAATGTTTGTGGAAATGAGGGCCGCTCACAGCTTATGGAATTATTAAAGCACAATAATACATATAAATATATTTGTGTTTTTTATAAACTTTTATTTTTTCCCTCACTATTTTGATCTCTTTTAAGGACTTTTTAAAATCTCACGATTTCTCACGATTTTTAATATAAAATTTTCACGAATTATCTTGGAACATTTTGGCAACACTGACAGGCAGTACCACCCGGGGTTCTCGAGTCAGTCCGGAGTCGAGAGGCAGTCTAGCACCGAGCAAGCAGCATAAACCGGGAAGGACCGACCGACCGAGCAGGTAAATATCCGTCGTACCGTATTCCTGGTCCATGATCCTTTCCTTAGTGGCAAGTGGAGTAATCCCGGCCATCCTGCCCTGGCAAGCGGAGTAATCCCGGCCTACCGTAGTATTCCCGGCTCCCCTATTGGCAAGCGGAGTAATCCCGGCCATCCTGCCTTGGCAAGTGGAGTAATCCCGGCCATCCCTATTGGCAAGTGAAGTAATCCCGACCATCCCTGCTTAGCAATCCCGGTTGGCAAGCGGAGTAATCCCGGCCATCCTCCCGTAGTAATCCCGGCTCCCCTATTGGCAAGCGGAGTAATCCCGGCCATCCTGGCTTGGCAAGTGGAGTAATCCCGGCTGAGTATCCTTCCAAACTAAGTCTATCCAGGCTTCACGTCCGAGTTAGGGAACCGTTCTGCTGAACCGACCGTGTCATAGAGCTGGAGCTATTGAGAACCGTATACCGTATTTATCGTAGGGCTTCCGTACTGTATCTACTGCCACACGTACCGTAGGGCTTCCGGACCGCTATAGTTCACCGTATCTAGTACCGCACTTACCGTAGGGCTTCCGTATCGCTACCGTTTACCGTATTTACTGCCATATTTACCGTAGGGCTTCCGTACCTACCGTTTACCGTGTTTACTGCCATATTTACCGTAGGGCTTCCGTACCGCTACAGTTTATCGTATTTACTGCCATATTTACAGTAGGGCTTCCGTACCGCTACCGCTTAACGTAATTGCTAACATACTTACCGTGGGGCTTCCGCACCGCTACAGTCTACCGCGCGATTAGAGATTTCGATTCTTTTACTACCGTTTTGAGTTTTCTTACGTATTACCGGGTTGGGTCGCTTAGAATAAGTTGTCTGATACTTTTAGCTATAAGAAAGTTAGGTTTATACTTACTGTCGGATAAACACGACCATTATTTTGTTTACACGGAGTGTTTCATTTACCAGGGACCGATTCCGATCATTTAAAAACCGAACCTTGGACAACCGTTTCTCCACTGTCTAAAGACTACCCGATAGGCGAACACCGATCCCCTTTGTCGCTGTAAATATCAAAGGGGTGGCGCCCGAGAAAACGGAAATACAGGAGGTTGCAAAAAGTAAGTAAAGGGCGCCGTTACACATACAGGATATATTTAAAGGCTCTACTTTCTTTGAGAATTATGAAATTGAATAAGAAGAGTTTTATCCATATTAAAATATAAAGAGTGGCTACTAAACCAAACACCTAGATCGCGGAGAGCTGCAGAACATTGGCTGATCAACCCCTCCTGTGATTTATTGGACATTATTATAGACTTGTGATCTGCATATTTTGAGAAAAAAGCATTCGGCACTGAGCGATCAACGTCATTTATATAAAATACAAAAAACACAGGACCAAGCACGGAACCCTGTGGGACGACAGTAGGGACATCAACATGCTGTGAGTTTATATGTCTTCGGTTTCCATTATCATTATTTATAATGTCGACATACTGAGTTCGACCTGTTAAAAATGACTTTACCCAATTAGGTGGTGCATCTGTAAGTCCCACTTTATTAAATTTTGAAATAAGAATGTTATGATCTACACAGTCGAATGCCCTGCTCAAATCACAAAAGATTCCAACAGGACACTCGCCTGTGTCGAGGGTACGTACAATGTAACCATAAAATGCATTTATGGCAGTTATTGTGGACTTTCCAGAAGAGAATCCGTGCTGAGTCGAAGTTATAATTTGGTGCTTTTCAAAATATTCTGACAATCTGTCTAGGAAACAATATTCAAATATTTTAGAAAAAACAGAAGGCACCGTAACTGGCCTATAATTTTCCATATTTTACCTGTCATCCTTTTTGTATATTGGTGTTATTTTACCTGTCTTTAATTTGCTGGGAAATAGACCTTGACAAAATGATAAATTTACCAAAAAACACAAAGGTTGAATTAACAAAAATAGAACTTTCTTTATTAGAAAAGATGGGACACCGTCCGCTCCTGATGATATTTTATGATTTATTTTTTCTTTTAGTAATTGGTAGAAGTCCAGTTCAGTGAATGGATATAAATAAAATTGATTTTTATTTTTAGGAGGAGACACGAATTTATTTTATTTTTCATAAGAATTGTTCTTTATTTTTTCTACCATCTCTAACGGTGCATTTCTAAAGAAGGTATTAAACATATTAGAAATAGTTTGGGGGTCACTTACTACGTCCTCAGTTTCCGATTTAATTACTGAGTTTTGGTTGTTTTTTATTTTGTGGTTATTTAGTTCCGAAACTATTTTCCAGCCTTCTGCTACTAAATTCTGACTATTTTTAATCCTGGTTTGAAAGTATTGCTTTTTTGTTTCTTGTATAAGATTTTTGTGTACTGCTCTTTTCTTTTTATATGTGTCTTTTAGTTCGGGATATATTGTTGATAGAGAATAAAAATATCGAAGGTCACTGCTCGACTTTTTAACCTCGAAAGTAACCCAGTTTTTGGGCCTATCATGTATGTATTTAACCTGTAATGGAAACGTCATATTGAAATAAAACAAAAACCTATCATGGAAAAAGTTAAAAGCCAATTCTGCATCAAAAAAATTGAATAATGTTGACCAGTCCTCAAACAAGAGATCATTGTAAAAGAGCTGTACTGCTTCATCATGATACGACCTACCATAAACTGGCGTAAATTTATAGAATTGAATATTTCCGAAATTTATTTCAAAAAGAAGCATCCTGTGGTCAGAAAAATTAAAATCAATTCCCACTTCACGAGCATTATACATAAACATAAGCGGGGGTGCAGCTTCTGCCGCATCCCGCATTTCGATCGCCAAACTCTCTTGTCTCTCCATAAATCCTCCTGAATTGCTCTATCTCTCATCGTTTGCATAATTCCGCTTATCCAAGTAGTTGCTGGTCTTCCACGTTTTCTCTTGCTTTCTGGAATGTATTCTAAATCACGTTTGGTCCATCTATTCTCGTTCATGCGTTGCACGTGCCCATACCCTATTAACTATCGAGTTTCTATTATTTCTGAGGTTTTATGAATTCTACTTGTTCTCCGTCTGATTTCATTATATGGAATGTGCTCTCTCCTTGATATGCGACAGGCTCTTCTTAGGTAGTCCATCTCCACACAGTCTATCTTTCTTTTTGTCTTTTTTCTCAATTGCCAGCATTTTGCCTCATACGTTAAGATAGGTTTGTGTAGATTGTCATCTTAGTTCTTAAACTAATTTGGTTGGACCAAAGTAATGCATTGAGGATATGTATCGTTCTCTGACTCTGTTGCGCTTTTTGGTTTATGTCACGTTCTGAAGATCCTTTATTCGAGATTAGGCTTCCCAAATATTTATATTCTTCGCCCCTTTTTATTTTTCGCAATTCTAAATCTTGATCTTCGTCCCCCTCTCCTACTCCGTTTTTGTCATGTTCATGCTCATACCCCATTTTTCCTATTCTTAATGTAGTTTCCTAAGGATGTAATCTGCATCTTCTTCGCAGCTAGCCATTATTACCTGGTTATCTGCGAAAAACAGCGTCGTCAAACAGTGATCATTGATTTTTAGACCCATTCCTGAGCATTTCTGTCTCCACTTCTACAGTCCTTCTTGGATGTATATTTTGAACAGGGTAGGAGAAAGACAGCATCTTTGCTTTAGACCCTTCGTGACATTAAATGGTTTTGAAAGAGTATTTCCTGTCTTAACTCTGCTTTGCGGGCTCTTGCACATATTCTGCAATGTTCTTATAAATGTTTTACTAAGGTCCGTCCTCGTCAAAACCTTAAATAAATGTTTAAGAGGAACAGTATCGTACGCCTTTTCCAGGTCTATAAAAACGAGATATGTTGAGAGGTTTCGAGCTGTCCGTTTTTCTATTAGTGGTTGAAGGGTAAAGATATTGCCATTGCAGGATCTTCCCGCTTGAAAACCACCCTGTTCTTCTATTTCCATATATTGAGCTTCAATAATTTTCTTTAGTATACGACCATACAACCGTACCACCGAGCTGGTTACACTGATAACACTGATACCTCTATAATTTCCACACTCTTTCCTATCTCCTTTTTCATATATCGAGTTAATGTAGGCTATATTCCATTCTCTCGGAATATCTTGGCCTTCAATCAGGCGCTTATTGAAAATCTCTGCTAGTGGCTCCAATAGAGAAGCCCCCATGTTAATTTTATTTATACTGCCCATGTGCAGTATCTGTTTGTTTAGAAAATCGACCAAGATCGAATCTACAACAGATGTCTTATTTATTTTAATATTAAAAATACTTAAGCCTTAAGAAGATATTCTAAAATAAGTTGTAACAACCTCTTGTAGAACATGATGATAAAAATATCTCGCGGGAGGCAGTTAATTATCATGAATGTCAGAGCGGAGGTGTTTACTCACTTAAACTATCAGGTAATTTTCAACTTTGATTGAAACTTTGCTACAGACGTCCTTATTGATTTTAATTAAAAAAACAACTTACCTCGACAGCAAGATCCTTCGTTAATTATAGGCTGATGGCACAGATGACACGGTCGTGGCTTTCTGAATGTTTTACATCGGAACGCATGATTGGGCGGTTGAGGTATTGTACCAGTGTCTTCGTTCTGAAAAAATGCGATATGAGAATTGGATTTGGATGCTAGAAATGCAAATGAAAATTTATCTCCTAGACTATAAAATACTTTATATTTTCATTTAATTTTGGTTTTCATGTTTGAGAGCACGGTGTCTTTAACACATGGTGTTCACCGATTATCTTCAGTATAAGGCAAACTTAATTAAAATTGGATAGAGAGGCATCGTCCCATCTATATGACATTTGTTAAAAGGTACTGCATATGTAAGTCTACTGACATTTAACACAAACCGAAAAACTAAATTAATAATGAAATAGTTTGACTTGGAAAATAACCTTTTTCTCTAAGATAATTGGCAATTTGCGGTTTATTTTGCCATTATCTTTAATACAGAATAACATGGTACGGACATACTTTAAATGCATCTTAGAGATCTGGTTTACCATATAATCAATCTTAATCACGAAAAGAACACTCAGTCTAAACTTTGAACTTGATACTTGATCTTGAAAGATAAAATATTTTACTTATCTAAACATGTTTAAAAAACAATCAGTAAACTTTTAACAAATTTTAGTATAAAAAAACGTACAAACCGAGTAAACGACAACTTGGTCATCCATTTAGTTGTACCTCAAAGGCAAACGCTTTCTGGTAACAAGTTCAATACCATCTACACCTGGTCATCCAGTTAGTTGTACCTCAAAGGCAAACGCTTTCTGGTAACCAAACCTCCCTAAGTTACGTCAGTGAAAAAGTAAAAAGTAAAGTGAATCTAAATCAGAATAAAACTAAATTAAGCGTACCAGTATAAATTAAACGAATTAACTCTCTTAAAATCCAATATAAACTAGAAGTACTTTCAAGGGAACCTCAAATTGCTTCAAGGGAACCAAATAGGTCGAGTCCAGTCAGTCCTCTACGAAGGATCATACGCTTCACGCTCCTCTTGTAAATTATATTTGAACATGGTTATCAACATAGGTGCATACGTCAATTTATACTAAACCTGGGCATCAATATACGTACATTTGTTTCGAAGTTAGCGAGTCAATATTCTATACATCACCATCTGAGCTACGCAACCTGAAAGAGCAAAGAGGATCACAGCAAGCAAATATAGCATTTTAAGATCCTCTACAGGCGTAGACGACTATATCAAAATCGGCCTCTTCTATTGGTCGATCCATCTCTTATTACAATATGTCTTCGTCTTCGTGATGCAAGCAATTTGTCGCAAGCGCTCTCGTGGTCGAGAGGTTTTTAGTTTAGCACCTGGTTAGTTTTCTTGAGCCCCCGTAGCGAGCGAAACGAGCGGAGGGCCATGCGGATCGACCAATGGGAGAGGCCGATTTTGTTATAGCCGTCTACGCCTGTAAAGGATCTTAAAAGGCGCAAATATACTCTGCGACACGTAATGTAAAGCGTCCAAAATCCTCTTTGACAATATATGCATTATGCTTACATGTGTTTTACTCAAACATAACATAAAGCAAAACCATAAAGCACAAATTATTTTAGGTTCTTTTTGTACACCGTTATAAACATATCCAGTATAGAGTATTCATATTTTTTTTCAAAATATAAACGGATGACATCTCACAAGTACACAATTTTTTACGTAGCATTACATAAGCAGGAAAGTTACACAAATGAATTTAAGTTTATATGAAACATACTATAAAAAACGATACAAATTAATAGTGAAGTAGATATTCGTAACCTAAGCCAACTATCATGATACTAATATGATTGATTCAAACTTAATTAATAACCTGCACCTAGTATATAAAATGTACCCAAGTATTTGCAAATTTATGAGAGATACAGTATTGGTCAAATTAAGGCAAAATTGCGCATTTAGGTGTCTAACAATATGCCGTTTAGAAAGTTTTAAAAGTCCGAGTATTTCTGGAGATATCCCGAAAAAACCAAAATATTGAAAAATGGTTTTATTTTTTTTCCTGAGCTTATAAAACGGATTTCAAATTGGATTGCACTTTAGCATTGCTACTTTCCTCGCTCTATCCAATGGTGGTATCTAGTTTGGAATCCAACGTTTCGTCTTCAAGGGGTCATCGTCAATTTCCTTTTTTAAATACGAAATTTAATTTTTTTTTAATCGTGTTTCAGGTGATATTGGCGTTATTAATATGAATAATTTTTTATTATTATCTTTTTTAAATTTTTATATTTATTTTTTTTTGAAATCACTTATTTTGCTTTAGGGTAATTTTAAATAGTTCAAGTTATGTTGGGGTTTGGAACCTTCGGCAACATGCACTAAAACAGAGCTTTATCCACAATACCGAAACAGAATTTTTGCACTCGACGCGCGTTTCGCTAACCATGTTAGCATCATCAGGAGATGATTAAGACTGCTTGACTCGAACGAGTCAAGCAGCCATCAAGGAAGCAACACTTGAAAATGCCAACTGGGATGTTGGCGAAACGTCGTGAGATAACCAATTCTACTGACGAACGGATTGAAACCCGGAATAACACTTTTGTTCATTCTATCATCCGTGAAAACCTACG
>MU191595.1:0-10494 GCA_016904865.1 Pissodes strobi
CTCATCGCCTTGATGTGTCATTACAATTTTGGTTCGTGAGATTTTTGCATTGCATTTGGGGTGATAGGGAGAAGGTAAAGACTGGGTGGGTTTGTAATGAGGGATGGCGGAGATGCTCGGATAATTCCGATCGATCTTCCTTACAGGTAAGTCGATTGATCTTGTAATTATCCTTCGCATCTCCGCCATCCCTCATTACACCTTGTAGATGTTTAAAGTATTTGCGATGTAATCTACATTAACTGAAAACTGCGAGTTTTCTGTAGTCCTAGATTTGTAAGGCCCTTTTTATAAACTAAAATTCAAATTTATAACCATTAGATTTAATAACACACATCATGAAGGTACATATATCATGTTTAACGCTTAACTGATATTAACCTTTAACTTATTTTTAATACTATACCAATATTCTTATGTAATATGATAACAAGTTGGTAAGGAAGTTATAATTGTAGCTTAATATTTATATGATTCCTTAGAGTTTATGGTTCAATAAACAAGATGCCAATCCAGTGGGATTACCCACGCCAAGTTTTTTATAGAATTTCGAGAATACTTTTGATTTTTCTGTCGAGCCAGCTGTCTTCTGAATGGTTTGTAATGTAACTCCCATTCTTTGAGCTGCTGAAGTTGCCCCGTGTCGCGTGCTGTGTGCCCCAAAGATTTCCGTGTTTATACTGCTGGCTTTTAGTATTAACTTGACCCATCTGCTAATGGTTTGACTGTTGTCTGGGTGATAGGGCTTTTTGTGAGTGAGTATTACATTTTGTTTGGTTTTGCTACTTGTGGTATCGATTGCATCTACAAATGCAACGATCTATTAGCATATTTACAGTATCTGTGAATGCCGTAATTTCTGTTTTTGAACAAAAAAATACGTATGTTCACTAGCTGCAACTGTAATTGCAGACAGTGGAGGGTACGATCGATTGTATCTGCTAATACAACGAACTATTCACCTTTTATTGCCTGGTAGCACCCTTTTCCTTTTATGCGTTCTATGTAAGTCTCTAATAGTGTGACTATACATAGTTCAGGTTGATTAATAAAATAAGGTAATATCAAACTAGGTTGAAGCCTGTTTAAGCCACTTGCTTTTATTTTATCCGGGAATCTGATTTCAATTATGTATTCATATTTAAAAATATTGTCTATTTTTACTTCCGGGTTGTCCGTGATTTGTGTGCCGTTATTTGTATTAAGAGTGTTACTAGCTTTAAAGTTAGATTTGTAGATTTAAGAATTCGTGAGGGTACATGCTCTTTAAGCGCTGTAGAACTGGGTAGGAATCCCAAGTAATTGAGTATTTTGATTTTGGGGTCTTATGTTAAATGTTCCATTGAGAAAACTTTTTATAACCGCTTCGTCTTTTGTTTGAGTAGGATGACTCCGAAGACAATTGAATATTTAGGAGCTCAAGAATAAGTTTACGGTTTTATTATATATTTGTTGGCGCTTAGAAAAACAGAAATTCCCTATTTATTGTAAGTATTTCCGTATTGTTTGAGGGCGCTATCTGTCAATGAAGAAATAATCACTTTTATCGCTTCATTAGGTACGCTTTGTTATAGAATAGCTCTCCTGACAATGAGGAAGTTTCATCAATTTTTTTTTATTACTGCTGATTTTGATAGCCCATGAAAAATAAGTAAACATATGTTTTTTCTTTTTTCCCTAAGCCGAAAAATGAGGCAGATACAACGCCTTGAGATGTGCTTATGACGTCATAATACACATGAATTGTTACGTCACACCATGCATGGTATATCTATATATACAAAACTAAAAACTGGTATAGCTCTTGTAATATTCATCTTTAGCGGAAATAAAAAAATACGTATCGATCTTTTTTTTTTATTTTTTTTTTTTAATTTTATTTTTATTTATTTTTTTTACGGTTCTATAGTTTGCAATAAAAAATAATCAGTTTAATTTCTCAGGAAACTTCGTAATTTCCCTATTCTGCCAGTAGGTCCCTTTTCTCTTGTATAAACCCCAAAAGTGAGCATGGTTGAGGGGGAATAACTACGCTTTTTTATATAAAACCTAAATCTTGTAATGTTTATGTAATTTTATTTATACTTTTAAGCAATTCTCTTTTGAATTACCAATAACTAGCCAATTGTCTAAGTAGAGTACAGTTTTTATACCCTTTAATTTTACTTATCTTACAACTGGTTTCAGTTTTGTGAAAAGATATGGAGCTGTACATAAACCAAATGAAACACAATTAAATTGGTATAGTACGTTGCAAAAAACAAATCTTAACAACTTTTTTTTTTTGACTACTGTGCATAGGGATAAGGAAACATGCATCTTTAAGAGATCAGTTTTCCCCAAGAATGCGTATTTTGAAATTAAATTTTTTGCCGTCCTATGTAGTCTTCTACTTTGCTAACCGGAGTGGTGTCCTATTGAAAGGGATTTTATAATCCTGTACCCACTCTACTATTGAACTGTTTACCTTTTTTCTCCGCTAATTTTGAACGTATAATTCTAGTTCAGACGGTTGGCTAATTAAATTATTGAAAGGGAGGGCTAAGGCACTAATCCCACGGACTATAGTTGTTTCTGTAATTGATACAGTAGTTGTCTTGGCAGGATTTAGTACTCTCTTCGAGATTTAATTTTGATGGTCTGAGGACATTGCAGTTAGCAGCTGGTGGATACTTCTCTATCATACTGTTCTTTTTTTTTTTTTATCTTTAGTCCTTTTAATAAGTAATTGTCCCGTCTAAACTATCTGAGTATGTAGTTCTGGCCTCACAGGTGAGATTTTTTTTTTTTTTTTTATCCTACACCTACACAGCTAGGTGGTCGTTACTTTGTTCAGGACCATCTGGTGCTTCTGATGGTGGTAAGTCTTGATAGTCTTGATTTGGCTAAGTTCTTTCCTCAGCTAGCGTGAGAGGATCTTCTAATGCATTTGCAAATGCAAAAGAGTTTCCTTGGTTTTGCTACTTATGATATCGATTGCATCTGCAAATGCAACGATCTGTTAGCCTATTTACAGCATCTGCAAATGCTGCAATTTCTGTTTTTGAACAGAAAAATAGGTTCATGAATATGTTCACTATCTGCAACTGCAATTGCAGACAGTGGGTACGATCGATTGTATCTGCTAATACAACGAACTATTCACCTTTATGCTTGCTGCTTAACCCTGGTTATGCTTTCGACTGCATCTGCAAATGCAACGATTTTTTAGCATATTTACAGTATCTGCAAATACTATAATTTCTGTTTTGAATAGAAACCAAGAGTGTAATAATTCGCTACCTCCAATGCAATGATTTTATGTAAGAGGGTTGCAAACAGTATGGTGGTTATTTGTTTTTGTATCTGCAAATACATAGCACTATACCGTTTTATTTTTGTCAGTACATATATCATTTACATCGGCAAATGTAGGGATATAGTGTGCCTCTAACTACTATTACATAATATACCTACTGGGGTGGAGGCTGTTGGGGGCCCTTCACATCTGCAAATGTGAAGGTCAATTTTAGTTAAAGTTATTCGCATCTGCAAATGCGAATTTGTAAATAGGTATTATTATTAGTTATTAACATCTCGTGCAAGCAATGTTTACTCCAATTTTTTCCTTCACCGGACGGCTCATGTCAACACGAATTGTTTAAAAATAATGCGTTCCGGTATTACATTGCTTCGACAAAGCCGAACGATAACATTCCGCCTTTTTCCCTTAATTTTGGGTTAGTTTTGGTTAGCACTTTTAGTTCTTGTTGATTGAGCCTCCGTTGCGAGCAAAGCCATCGGAGGGCCATGCAAGCTATAATAATACCCAACTTGGGATTTAGTCGCTCGTAAATTATGCGTCAGCTTGCCTTTGTGGTTAGTTTTTAGAGGTTAATTTCGTGAGAAAAGGACACTCTTCGACTTACTCAAAATTTTAATTTTTTATTTTATTTTTATTTTTTTGAAAAGTATTTGTTAATACAGTAATAGCAATAATTACAATGTACATAGTCCTTATTCCTCTAGACAGTGTTTTTGAACACTGGTATTGAGGATAATTGCATTTTAGTAATAATAACAGTATGATTTCCTATAAACTCTCTAGTATTGTGGCTATGAATATCCTTTGAAAATATTATGATAATATTTTAATTTTGAGTTTTATTTATTATCCTGTAAATAAGTTTATTCTGTTCAAATTTTAATACCTTATGTAATTGCCATACTCTTAAATTTTCATATAGATCTGCAGTATGAGTCAGTGGATCATAATTAAATATAACTTTGTTTTTTGTTTTGCAATATTTGCATCGAATCGAATTGTAGTTTATAGTCCCACATGTGCCTCATACGGGGATCAAATATCGAAAAACGAATGATACGAAGGCATTATAACCATTTGTTTCTATTTTTATATTCCTTTATATGGTATAAACGTTTTATTCTATGTAAAACATTAATAAATGTGCAGGCCGACCGGTATATATTTCCTCCTTTTGATTATGTAAACACTTTTTGTGATTGAATAGTATATTTCTTTGGTAGGATGTACGATTAGACGAGATTACTAGAGAACGGTTCGAATAGCTCGTATCGTTAACTGTTGCTTATTACTTATATTCATTTCGATATAGTATATTTCAATTCCGAATATATTGTTTGATTCTGTGTAATTGTGCAAAGACGACAAATAAATGTAACAATGTTTTGTCATGCCCTCGTATATAAATAACAGTTTGTTAGTATAATTCAAATCGCAGTGAGCACATTTAATTTTTGTTTACTGCTTCATTCGCATTTTTGACTGTAACCCGTTCGCACTCTATTTTATTCTAATAAGTATAGTTAGTTTTAGAAGTTTGAGAGTATTTTCCATTTCAATTTTATTAAGTAAAAAAAAATAAGGGTTACAAGTGTCATATTTATTCATAATACTCAGTTTAGTATTATACACATTTAGTTTGCTTTTATACAAGAGATTCTGTTTATATATATTTAAGATAACCAGGTATTTATGTATATTTGAAATTTTGGCATATAATCTTATATGGACTCACCCCCTGATTCGCTTCTCCCGATGCATATTGCCCCCTTTTTTCGCCTCCTTTGCGAGCAAGACGTATCACTAACACTTCACTATACTAGAAATACGATTTCTAGGCATTTTTCTTCTTAAAACCAAAAGAAAGAACCGATTTACGGATTCTTGCTTGTCACCGACCGGTACAAAATTGTAATGACGCATCAAGGCGATGCATGAGCTCGAGCGGCTAGCCAGGGTCGGCTGAATCACCATGTTTTTAGATAACTTCTTTAAAAATGTACCGATTGGGAAAAAGTTGTATACTACAAGGTGTAATGAGGGATGGCGGAGATGCGAAGGATAATTGTAATTCTGATCGCCCCTAAAAATATATGTTTAAAAATAGATGTTAAGTATTTCACATATACTTAATATCTATATACATATACTACCCAAACTAATCCCATGCTTTAATTCACCAATCGGTGAGTTTACTTATGAAGGATCTAGTTACTTACTATGCATAATTTGCCAAATTGTTTTAAGAGCTATTTGGATATTTTTTACTTTCTCATTATATAGAATTTTTTTTAAGTATGTATAGTCTTTTATCGTTTTCGTACAGAGTTTGCGTGTATTATATGATTCCTAATTAATTTAATTTAATTTAATTGTTGAATGTGTTTTGTTTTAATTTAATACCTAGCAGTACACCTTTAGTACAGGAACTCATAGCTTTTGGGAAAAGTTAATTCCTAACATCTGACGGCTGATTTCGGTACCGAAGACAGTGCCCTATCTCCAGAAACACAGTCTCCAAAAATCCCCGCATTGGAAAATATATAGGAGGCAATGGAAATATTACAATTTTAATGTAAACTACTAGAAAGGGAAATTAGCGTTCACGGCCCCAAGGAGTCATCTGATCAAGGTTAAAGCGTTTTATTTTTGATGAAAAAATATTTATCAATCCAGAAATGACAATTTTTTTCCAATAGGAAAAAAAAAGTTCACCGGAAACGGCTAAAAAACGGGGCAAAATGAGCTTATCTGACTCGTTTTTAAGCTGAGACATGTCTTGTGAGTGTGCTCGTGTATTGTGAGTGTGAATGTGAGTATGATGGGGTATGTGGGCAGGTGGGTGAGAGTTTTAAAGGAGATGAAAATATGATATTAGAGTTATTTAGAGAGAAACAGCCCTTGAAAATATTTAATTATTATAAATATTGATATTAAATATAACAGCACCAAATTAGTTGATAATAGACATACGTTCTTACATTATGTAGATTTAAGTTACTTAAATACTGTGTCATATCACGCGTTATCGCAAAGCTTACTTCTAAGAACCGAATATTTAATACAAATAACTTTCGATAAGCTCGAGAATTTATATACCCACATAACATATGCGTAACAAAAGAGGAATAATAAATGCGATGGGTAAAATAAATAAATGGGTATTTGATACCTTAGATGCTAATGACGACAAAAGATATAATCAAGCAATCAATAGCTCAGAAGATAATCAAAAGAACATTGCCAAAAACATACTTTGCAGATTTCACTGTCACGATTCCTGATCAATAATATACTGTAATAAAACAATAATTACACTTAACAAAAATCAGGAGAAACTTGAATTTTATTAAAAAAGTTCCAAATGTCAGTACAACGCACAATAAGTAGTTTACAAGACTACCTTAGCTTTCAAAGCATTGTATATTGCAAGTTAATTTAGATTGTCAAAACCTAATAAAGATTTTAGATAACCTAGAAGATGTTATTATCCATCCCAAAATTTAAATATATATTATCGTATTATCAACTGGGAACTCTAGTTAGTTTTTTAGACACACAAGTAATTTTTGCTATTCATGTACCTATACTAAGATCCAATACCGTAACCTTCTATCATATATTATACAATAATCCAAAATAAAACCATATTCATCCCAAGATATCCTTATCTGGCACAAGGAGAATCAAGAATAAGGAGACAATTTGTCACTGATACTTGCCCAATAATCGAGGAAATGTACTCAGTACTGCATAGAAGAAATCCACCCTCAAGATAAATGTGTCGAAAATCTGTTAGATGGTTCAGAAATGAAGAATTGCCAAATTTCAAAGACCAGTTCGAAGAACCAGTCGTTGCGCAAATTTGCAGAGAATTGATCCTTGTTGCCAACAAAACCCGAAAAACTATTGGCAAAATGCAACAGAGATCAATATTTCCAAATTAAGCAATCGGTCCTTATCAAGATTCCAGAAACATGTGTGAGGTCCCAAAACAAGAATCGCCTTTTTTCGCCATCCTATGATTCTGACTTGTTATTATAATATAATAATATATAACTTGTCAAATTTTTAACATATAAAATTCAATCGTTCAACTAACAACTGCGATTTCTATTAAATTTTTATTGGATTTATCACGACAGGAAAAATAAAGAGATTGTGAAAAATGTGATAATTTGCAAAATATATTTAAATAATCGGCAAAAAAATCATGGCTCTTTTCGCACTTGTTAGGATAAAACCAAACTATATCAGAATTTAAAAAAAGAGTTGTTTCCATTTCAAGGTATTTGGACTAACCTGTAATACATCCTTGAAAGTTTAATTGTATTTGGCATTATTCCACATGATACCTTCCAAATCTGGATACACAAATGGAGCTTCAATGTTTCTTATAATGTTTATTTTGTCAATTATTAAATCAAAGAATAAAGAACTTCAACAAAAAGGCAAAAAGAAGCATCTTACTACAGAAGAAAAAAAGTAAAAACGCGCTTTGTCATAAGAGGCCTTTTTATATTTAAAAAAATCGTATGCCACACGGCCGGCACAAATAAATCGCCATAGGTCTCGCCTTTCAGCAGCGAAGCATTTGCCATTTGGGCCTCACCCGTCAGACTCGCATGCGCCTTACAACCTGACGGTTCGCCCTTTGTGTTTTACACCTCGCCTCGCCAGAAAGTCAGCAAACGCCTTGCTCGTGAACGCCAGCCCGCAGTTGGAAATAATACGCCTTGGGTACCCAAATTCGCCAAATGCCTCAGAAGACCTGATCCTGGACTTCCTCGCCCCTCCAATTCCACGATACCGGTTGATGGACGCCGATATCTGTCAAGAGAGGAAAGAAAGCCAGAATATACAAGTTGCCAGGGGAGGAGCAATTAAATGCCCTCGTAGTCGCCTGTAGATCGAGAGGTAGACTGTCAATCAGACATAAAAGCGCCTTTATGCGTGACAGCTCACACTTTTCGATCAACGCCATCTTATCATGATAAAAATGGGTCATTGTCTCGCCATCCAATTTAAACCTCGCCATCATTTCCTTCAGCAACTGAGCATAATCATGTACCCTAGGAAACGCCTTCCTAAGAGCCGCCTTCCAGTCTTTTCCCATGAGAGGTCATACTTATCGAGCCGATTAAACCAGTTCCTTGCTGTGCCTTGGATTTTCGCCTGCTTAAAATATACCCTCTCATAGTTCGACCCAACTGATCAATTTTGCTGCCACCTGAGTAAGTTACAGTCCTGGCTGTCAGGATCGAAAGGGTCAATAATATCGCCACCTGCCCAAGTGCCCATGCCCTTGACCCCAGACAACCCGAACTGCAGGCGGAGACCCCCCTTTCGCTACAAGAATGCCCAGGAACGCTCTCACCTGATTTTTCGCATTTCCTGTTGCCCTTGGTACGACCCAAACCAACGGCCGCCTTTTGCTTTGTCGCAGCAGATTGTGGCGGCCGAAATGGCAAAGATTTCGGCAGCCACAATCTGCTGGATGTTAGCCACCAAACCGCCTTTTAACAGCTTATGCACCATGGAGACTGTTTCGTCTTCCGTCACCGATTCGCCTTCGCCGTAGTCACCCTCGCTCAATTAAAGTTCGTAATCGAACTCTAACTCGTCGCTTCTGCCTTCCTTCATAGGCAGTCACTAGAAAAACATCTTTTACCCACCAATAAACACAGTTATATGCCACAATTCCCACACGCACTTACCGCAACTTTTTGAAAAATTTGTCAAGGGTAACAAAAAAAAAACGCCCGCTAATTGTTATAATTTTTGTGACGCCGCCACACACAAGGAAAAAGAAAACTCTAACGTGATTCAACTCGCCGAGAATCGCGTTTCTCACCGTTTTTCACAACAAATAAATAACACAATACGTGGGTTATATATATTCTGACCTGTAAACAAAACTTTTTACTAGTTCGGTTTTATTTCGCCTTCATTATTACAGCTACTCATATTCTTCACCTTAAACCTTAAACCCAAACTAACCCAACAAGTAGAGTCATCATAATTACATAACCTCATGACTCCCTCTGCCGCTGCGCACCACTCGCCTTGCAGGGTTGTCACGTCCTCGCCTATTCCAAAGTTACGTCGCCTATAAAATTTGCTCGTTACAATATAAAATAATTTTCACTTGCTTAAAATTAAGAGTAGGTACCAGTAATTATTAATTATTTCGCCATTGGCCAGTGTACAGTGTCAGTTTCTGAATATTAAATGCTGTGGAATTACTCGAGTCTGCTAAACTTTTTAAGATCTAGACCTAAAATTTTAAATTCCCCGTAGTAACTTTAAAAATCATTTGTTATACACTAAACTCATCATCAAATAACAAATCAGGAAGTTCAAATGCTCCATCATTGAGCCGTTTAGTAGGTCGAAATTTTCTGTCCGTTATGGGGCTTGATTCCCACATTCCATTGTGTGTTTTTGTGGTAGATCAATTGAGGATGTTCTCTTAAAATCTTCAGTTTAGTCTTGTTGAAAATGGGCATTGTCTTCTATATTTGGGCATCAAAAAGAACGGTTTTAAAAAGATCTTAAACAACTTCAAAGGGCAACTACCTGCTTTGCCCAAGCATATTTGAAGTGATCATACCAGATCGTGGGTACCTCTGTGCGTATTTTTTGGTTAATGAGACCAAATCTTCATGTAATTATGGCCTCTGATTAGAAATATAATTTTAACTGAATCTAGTTTTTTTCACTATTCACTATGCAATGAAGAGCACGAACTATTGTGTAATTTTTTTTGACCCACACGCTGGTCACAATGTCGCTCCAAGTGTCTAACATCTTCACGAAGAAAATTAAATAAAAAGTGGTGGAGTAAAGAGGCAACGGAGTCACTACCTTTGTTCATGTATAACACTGAATGAGATGCGGACAAAACATGAATGTTCAATAAACAGATGGACAGTTGTCTCTTGTAATACACGTCATTCGTTGTTACCAAAACAGAGTTTTATCCACAATACCGAAACAGAATATTTGCACTCGACGCGCGTTTCGCTAACCATGTTAGCATCATCAGGAGATGATTAAAACTAAAATTAAAATCTACCTAACTCCCTTTTATACTATTGTTTGCTTAATCAAGCAGAACTAAAAAGAACCAATCCTGGGATCCCACTAGTCACGCTTGATCAACCAATACAATGGACTATACGGAATAG
>MU191595.1:14868-34627 GCA_016904865.1 Pissodes strobi
AATAAGCTGTGCTATGGATCCAAATACACTGCGAATATAATATAATGAAAATCTAATACCGCCCTAGTGGCTAGCTTTTTAGAAGCGCCATTTGAGACGTTGCAATCGCTGCCGTCCTGGATTAGCTTGCTCCTCAATGCGCACGGGTTATAATGTCACATCGGTTTACACATTCCGTTCCCACATTTCCATCCCATTTGCCGTGATTTACCCTCATACCGCCGCGTAATATGTTTACACAACAATAAACAACTATCACCAAAGTCTATGCCCCATCTAAAAAGAATAAAACCTGACAAAAAGAAAGAGTAGGTATTTCAATATTTTTGATGTGTAAACATCTTACGTGGGGGTATGAGGTATGAGGGTAAACCTCGGCAAATGGGACGGAAATGTGCAAGCGGATGGGACTGGAAATGTGCAAGCGGCTGTGATATCATAAACATGCGCAGTGATTCTACGAGGGCTGCTCAAATATTTGTGAATGTCGATATAGGATATGTTTACACATCAGTGTCTCGAGTACTAGCAGAGAGCAGACTGGTTCATTTTTTTTATGTACCCATATCTTTCGATTTTTTTCTGCCTAACAAATGAATATATTCATACATATATTGTGTTTTTTTTTCATTATTGCTCAAATTTTGGTCTCGATTCAGGTATCTAACCAGGTGCCACAGCTTGCATTACCAATTTATTGAATATTCCGCCAGAAGTCGATCGACTGTCGATGCCAATTGCAATCCAGTTCGAGACCCTCCAGATCAATGGCTTTGCCAATACCCTCTGAACTGAAATATAAGATGGCGTCGCTGATTAGCAGGCTCTGATAATAGAAAACGTATTAATCTTATATAGTCTAAGGTATTAATTCACATATCAACTGCTTATGTTTCTTTTTGACTTAAAAAAATAGTTACCTAAATTATTTTTAATAAGTAAGTAATTACATGTCATTTACTAAAATATCAACAAAATAATGTTTGGGAACCATGTCCATCACAGAAAGGAACATAATAGTTATTATAATAAATAGTTTAACAATTATAATATGCTATGACATAAAATATACGGACTATGGCTATTGATTTATAAATATACAGTGGTTTACTTAAAATATATCTCGAAATATTTATAAACTAAAACAAGGATATTTACTTAGATATTTTTTAAATACTGCTTCCAGAATTGCATAAAAAATTATATGCATGTGATATCGAAGATAAAATGCTACAAAATAGGGTTAGTTTGGGTTAGTCGTATTTAGAAGTGGTTTTTAGTCAAAATAATTGTTTTTTTAAAAATGTAATAGAATCCTTTTTGCTGGGATTTGATCTGTTACCGATGTTAAAATATTACTTACAACGTTTAAATTGTCTTCTACAGAATATTGTTTATTCTGTTGTTTTAGAAAATAAGCAGCTTCAATAAGAACTTTCTCTACAGTATTAACATCATGTAAGTACTTCAAGAGGTAAGATGAGCGAGCTGGCTTTTGTCTTGATATACAATTTTGTTGACTGCTTTATTGGTATAAACAGATTTTCAGAAATAAAAACAATACAATTTAAGTGAGGTGTTTATTATTAATAAAACATAGATATACCTATTATGTTTGCCTTTTGCTATCAGCTAGCATATATTAAGCTGAGTTTTTATTATTTAGCTGTAAGCTTCATTGAGTGATGATTTATCAATCTGATAAGCTCTCACAACCACAACACCCAGCTAAAACTTTTAAATTTGCCAGTTTTTGCCTTTATGCTTGGGGGCGCTTTCTTTTAGTTGTCTGGGATTTTGAAAGGAAGCTAGGATTTATATCCAATAAACAACTATCACCAAAGTCTATGCCTTATCTAAAAAGAATAAAACCTGACAAAAAGAAGTAGGTATTTCAATATTTTTGATATGTAAACATCTTACGAGGAGGTATGAGGGTAAATCTCGACAAATGGGACGGAAATGTGCAAGCGGCTGTGGTATCACAACCATGCGCAGTGATTTTACGAGGGCTGCTTAAATATTTGTGCATGTCGATATATCAGTGTCTCGAGTACTAGCAGACTCGTTATTTTTTTTTATGTACTCATATCTTTCTATTTTTTCCTGCCTAACAAATGAATATATTCATACATATATTGTGTTTCTTTTTTCATTATTGTCTCGATTCACGTATCTAACCAGGTGTCACAGATTGCAATACCAATTTATTGAATATCCCGCCAGACGTCGATCGACTGTCGACGCCAATTGCATCCTTTGAATAATTTATATTCAAAGATTGCAACCCAGTTCGAGACCCTCCAGATCAATGGCTTTGCCAACACCCTCTGAACTAGAAGGTCTGATAAATATAAGATGGCGTCGAGGATAGGTAGTAGGCCCTGATAATGGAAAACGTATTAATTCACATATAAACTGCTTTTGTTTCTTTTTGACTCAAAACATACATACCTAAATTATTTTTATTAAGTAATTACATATAATTTACTAAAATAACAACAAAAAATTGTTTAGGAGCCATGCCAATCACAGAAAGGCACATAATAATTATTATAATAAATAATTTAACAATTAAAATATGTTATGATGTAAAATATACGGACTATGGCTATTGATTTATAAATATACAGTGGTTTATTTAAAATATATCTCGAAGTATTTATAAACTAAAACAAGAATAGGTAGTTACTTAGATATTTTTTAAATACTGCTTCCAGAACTGCATAATAGTATATTATTTTATATGGAGGAAAAGTAATACTTTCCATGGCGCGCTCGTGTTTAACAGCCGAACGGAGTGAGGCTGGTAATAGAGAGCAAGCCATGAAAAGTAACTTTTCCTCCAAATAAAATATGCTGTTTTTTCTTCAAATGTCGACAAATTAATGCAAAAACGTCTCTTTTTAATAGTAGTAATAATTATTATTAAAGATAAGTGGGTTCGCAAAGCGGCTTAGACCCGTGCGGTGTCGGTGAATAGGCTCAGGTTGTTGCTATAGTAATGTAACATAAAGCTGTCAGTGGACACTGTCAACAATAATTATATTTTTAAAATTGCGTCTTCGATTGCATTTTAATTCCGTATTGATAAGCAGTTATTGAGTAAGTTCGATTAAATAATAACCAATTTGTTCCTAAATTAGTGATTTTTAGAAATGCTGTCACAAATTGAGTGATAAATACAAATTTTAGTTTAATAACTCTTGAGTTGTTGACGCTTATTTTGATGTTTGTTTGTATTGTATCTATGTTGCTATGACAACACTTTTACCTCCGCCGGCGGAAAAGTGAAAAGTAAAGCTCCAGCGGAGGAAAAACGAAACTTCACGGCCGCTTAGACAGTCGAGTAATGGCGGATTTACTGACGTTTGAAGAAAAAAAATATTTGCATGTGATATCGAAGAAAAAATGCTACAAAATAGGGTTATTTTTGGTTAGTCGTATTTAGAAGTGGTTTTTAATAAAAATAATTGCTTTTTTAAAAATGCAATAGAATCCTTTTTGATGGGATTTGATCTGTTACCGATGTAAAAAATATTACTTACAACGTTTAAATTGTCTACTACAAAATATTGTTTAGTATGTTGTTTTAGAAAATAAGCAGCTTCAATAAAAAATTTCTCTACAGTATTAACATCATGTACTTCAAGAGGTAAGCTGAGCTGGCTTTTGTCAGGATATACAATTTTCTTGACAGCTCTATTGGTATAAACAGATTCTCAGAAATAAAGACAATACAATTTAAGTGAGGTTGAGAAGTTTATTATAAATGAAACATATTATATTTGCCTTTTGCTATCAGCTAGCATCTATTAGCTGAGTTTTTATTAGATGGCTGTAAGCTTCATTGAGTGATGATTTATCAATTTGAAAAGCTCTCACAACCACAACACCCAGCTAAAACTTTTTAAATTTGCTGGTTTTTGCCTTTATGCCTGGGGGCGTTTTTTTTTTGTCTGGGATTTTGATAGGTAGCTATAAGGCAAGATACATTTCACCGAAGTGTTGAAAATAATTATCAAAAAAATTTAAATTTTTATTTGTATTCCGCATAATATGGGCTGTCGCCCATTCAATTTGACTGCGTTAGACCAAAACCTCGGCCAAGGCAGTCATTGTATACAATACCGCCACCCTAGGGGTAAAGTAAGTAAGTATTGCAAAGCATTTTTTAGGAAAAAAAATAGGAAAAGCACACAATTAATTAATATTATTCGTTGTGCACGTAATGTTATAGTACGGGAGGCCACGACCAAGATTTTTCGACAATCGCTATCCGCAAACTTCTTTGTGGCTTTGGAAATTTTATTATTTTGATTCTAAAACTGGTATTTTCAGACATTTTGCGTGGTGCTTATGCCCTTAATTAATTTTTAAAGTTGTTATCAATTCGGACTCTAAAAACTCATAGCAAACTGTCTGCTTTTCGATATGCTGTTAAATAATAGTGTAAATAATATGTTTTTTTAGATATCAGAAAGAAATAGTGGTGCAAGTACATAGGGTAATTTAAAAAATAAATAAAAATGACAAAAGAAAAAAAACTTTTTGCTGTCTGTCTGAAAACCATCTCTTTCGTTAATTGTGGCGAGTTGATACTTAAAAATTCATTTTCAGAAATATGTTCCGGTGCGTTTCATTTTTTGAGAGTGCGTAACATGTAAAATTTTGGGGGGAGGGGAAACTTATCGCTATTTATCTGAAATCAGTTATATATAGTAGAAAGACGATTCTGCATCACAAAAATGCTAATATCAGATACATTAACCTGTGCGCGCTGCTAATCAGACAAACTTTTGTTGACCATAATTGAGCAGGAAACATTGAATAGTATATTATTTTATATGGAGGAAAAGTGATACTTTTCATGGCGCGCTCGTGTTTAACAGCCGAACGGAGTGAGGCTGGTAATAGAGAGCAAGCCATGAAAAGTAACTTTTCCTCCAAATAAAATATGCTGTTTTTTCTTCAAATGTCGACAAATTAATGCAAAAACATCTCTTTTTAATAGTAATAATATCTAATTCTTATTAAAGATAAATGGGTTCGCAAGGCGGCTTAGACCACGGTCGTAGGTGGCCTTGCTTAGACCGGTGTCGATGAATTTAACATAAAGCTGTCAGTGGACACTGTCAACAATAATTATTTTTTAAGATGGCGTCTCCGATTGCGTTTTAATTCCGTATTGATAAGCAGTTATTGAGTAAGTTCGATTAAATAATAACCAATTTGTTCCTAAATTAGTGATTTTTAGAAATGCAGTCACAAATTGAGTGATAAATACAAATTGTAGTTTAATAAATCTTGAGTTGTTGACGCTTATTTTGTTGTCTGTTTGTATTGTCTCTATGTTGCTATGACAACACTTTTACCTCCGCCGGCGGAAAAGTGAAAAGTAAAGCTCCGGCGGAGGAAAAACGAAACTTCACGGCCGCCTACACAGTCGAGTAATGACGGATTTACGGACGTTTGAAGAAAAAATTGTTTTTAATTACTACAATGCCAAAAGACATGGTTATCTCGCTGTCGAACTGTAAAATAAACAGCTGACACACTGGCGTTTGCGCGCAAGCGACAAATTCTACCAGCATTACCGGCTGTGAGACAGGTCCGTCAAAAATTGTATTAAATACTTTTTTTTTGCTTTCGCACCACTGAAAGTGTCTGAAAACATTATTTTCGTTATAAAGTCACTCAAACAAGTATGTTAAAAAATATTTCAATCGGACAGCGATAAATTTATAAGGTTATATGTGTATACAACTTTTGGTTATCATATTACAAAAATGCAACACCGCAGATGTCTGATATAAAAAATTTTATTACAATATGAACTTATGTTAATTGATTTATCCAATAACCAGACGGATAGCAATACATTTTTGTCATCTTAATTTTATGAAAAGCAGAAACGGCGCCCCATTAAAACGCACCGTTTCCGGATACTAGTTTGTAAGGCAAACATTCATGGTTTATTATGTTTTATCTATTTCTTATGGTTTTAAACGGATAGCGATAATCAAGGGTTTTGGTCGTGGCCTCCTGTACTATTAGGCACAGCTTCTAAAAATACAGCATGTATGACTATTTATTTACTGTCTATGAAAGTAGAAAAATAAAACTTTTCCGAACATTCTTGGTTGGAACAAATGCTCCCTCTAAATGAATTTACCCACTGCTGTTTCAATTCAGCTTATTGCCAAAATTGCCACTTTTCTACATTTGGGAACACAACAGGTTACTGCCATGTTTTCAATTCATTCAACACTATCAGATATACACAATTATTTAAAAGTCAATGCTCTCAACTAAGCTACTGAACTTAATAGCTTAAACATACTTTAATTTTAACAACACGTATCTAGAACTACCCTACAACCCTTAATCGATATTCACTAATGCTACAAATAAAAAGTATTTTTCTTCAAACGTCAGTAAATCCATCATTACTCGACTATGTAGGCGGCAGTGAAGTTTCGTTTTTCCTCCGCCGGAGCTTTACTTTTCACTTTTCCGCCGGCGGCGGTAAAAGTGTTGTCATATCAACATAGATACAATACAAACATCAAAATAAGCGTCAACAACTCAAGAGTTATTAAACTAAAATTTGTATTTATCACTCAATTTGTGACTGCATTTCTAAAAATCACTAATTTAGGAACAAATTGGTTATTATTTAATCGAACTTACTCAATAACTGCTTATCAATACGCAATTAAAACGCAATCGAAGACGCAATTTTAAAAAAATAGTTATTGTTGACAGTGTCCACGGACAGCTTTATGTGACATTACTATAGCAACAAACTGAGCCTATTCACCGACACCGCACCGGTCTAAGCCGCCTTGCGAACCCACTTATCTTTAATAATTATTATTATTACTATTAAAAAGAGACGTTTTTTCATTAATTTGTCGACATTTGAAGAAAAAACAGCATATTTTATTTGGAGGAAAAGTTACTTTTCATGGCTTGCTCTCTATTACCAGCCTCACTCCGTTCGGCTGTTAAACACGAGCGCGCCATGAAAAGTATTACTTTTCCTCCATATAAAATAATATACTATTAGGTATCCTAAAAAAATTGAGCGAGTTGGCTAGTACTCGAGACTGATGTGTAAACATATCCTATAACGACATCGGTTGTAATAAAATGACAACAGCACGTTGTGTTCCAAGCGGTCACCCATCCAAGTACTAACCACGCCCGACGTTGCTTAACTGCAGTGATCGGACGAGAACTGGCATTTTCAACGTGCTATGACTGTTACGTGTATACATTTTAGCTTGTTCAGAGAATAAAAACAAACATTCGCATTTATAATATTAGTAAGAATTCTTTAATAATACTTACTGGCAGCTTCGGAGTGGATTAATTCCCTGCACAAATTCGACACGAAAATCTAAAGCCACCAGGAATAACATCAACATATGGACACAGCTTATTTACCTTATAATCTTGGGCCGACATCCTTTGATTTGGGAAAGTCAATAACCAACTTTTTTAAATTTTAGAAGAGGGCTGTGACTCAATATTGTTTTAAACGTCTGGCTATCTGAATAATACTTTTGACAGTTCGTTTAATTTAAAATAATAATATGCTCTTTTATCGTCTAAAATCCGTTTAAAAACGATTTTAAATGGCGAAATTTTATAAAAATCCGAAAATTCGAACTTTTTTAGGATGAATTTGTCGTGGATTTTGAAACGAAAATTCATTCTAAATTCAACCATCCATTAAAAATCCAAGCTGTGCTATGGATCCAAATACACTGCAAATATAATATAATAAAAATTATACTGTTGACGGTTCGTTTAATTTAAAATATGCTTTTTATCGTCTAAAATCTGTTTAAAACGATTCTAAATTGCAAAATTTTATAATAACACAGCCTAGCGGCTACAATCGGTTTACACATTTCGTCCCCACATCTCCGTCCCCACATTTCCGTCCCCCCATTTCCGTCGCATCTGCCGAGATTTACCCTCATACCGCCGCGTAAGATGTTTACACATCAAAAAACTGGGGTATCAAAATTAAACGTCTGATGTTGTCGGGCTGTAGCCGGCTAAATATCTATGGTTACCTCAGTGGCGGCCCGCCGTATAAAGCAACTGAGGCTTCCAATCTGAAATTTTCAAGTAATGTTTGTGTAAATACAAGATGTCTTTTGACTAATTTCCAATCATAAAAGTATAAAAATACAATCAAAGTTTAAAATATTATCTTTTAAATGCTCAAATCGTTGCCCGACCGCATAACATAGCTGTAGTAAGCCCAGAAATGTTTGCTTCATACGCGTCATGCATTGCGGCTTGCCGGTCTAGTATTACGCTCCCCACCCGTTCCGCTACTCAAGACGAAGGTTTAAATCAGCCAATTTTAGTAGCCGTATGAGGCGCACAAATTTGTGCTTGTATTATTTTTAGCAGTAAGCAGTATGTTTTAAAAACATAAAAACAAGCCAGAAATTATTGTTAAATAAACGATTCCACTGTCTTATGGTGTATTATGAAATTTAAGACCCAATAATACAAATGAAGGATAGGTGAATTGGTGGGTACTACAATCCTTTGTTGCACAGTAGTAGGAGTAGGTGTCTATTTGAAACTTCATCATCACCCAGCCCTTTGTGGACATAGGCCTACCCTATTTCTGCCCACTTCTTTCTGTCTTGAGCTGTCTGGATCCAATTTGTGGCGACTCTCTTTATGTCATCCGTCCACCGAGTTGGGGTCTTCCTCTGCTACGCTTATCGGCTCGGGGTCTCCATTCCAGCAGCCTTTTCGTCCATCTGGCGATGCGAGAGATGACGTCAGTGACTCCTGTTCTTCGGCGTAGATCTTCATTTCTTACATGATCTCTTACATCGATCTTTCCATTTTGCGTTGAGCTGTTCTAAGTCTATTTGAAGATGTTATGGTCAAAGTTAGTGTTTCAGCCCCATAGGTCATGACCGGTAGTACACACTGATTGAAGAATTTTCTTTTTAGACATATAGGTAGATCGCTCTTAAACACGTCCCTTAGTTTTCCAAAGGCTGCCCAAGAGAGGGTTATTCTTCTCCCTAGTTCACATGTCTGGTTGTCTCTTGAGATTCAGATTTCGTGACCAAGATATGTATACTCTTTATCCTCTATAACTATGTTTCCACTAGGAACCAGATTTGTCATGAATTTTGTTTGAGAGAAACTGATTTCTAGGCCTACTGCAGCACACACGTCCTTAAGCTCATGCAGCATTAGCTTAATGTCCCCTAGATTTTCAGCGGTCAGTACTATGTCATCCGCAAACCGCAGGTTTGTCAGCTTTCGATCGTCGATATTTATACCCTTTCCTTCCTAATCCAGTCTTTTAAACGCGTATTCTAGGACTGTAGTAAACAATTTGGAGACATAGTTTCTCCCTGTCCCACACCTCTACCAATCGGGATCTGTTTCGTATTGTCATGCAGCTTTACCACCAATGTTGCGTTTTTATAGATGTTATATATTAACTTAGAGTACCGATTATCGATGCGACATTCCCTCAGTGCTTCCTAGACTGCGCTTATCTCGATAGTGTCGAAGGCCTTCTGGAAGTCAACAAAGGCCAGAACCAATGGCCTGTTGCATTCGATCGATTTCTCAATCAGCACTCTAATGGCTTGTAGGTGGTCGTTGCTTCCAAAACCGGCTCTGAATCCGGCTTGCTTTCTAGTCTGGTGATAATTATTCTTGTGAAAAGCTTATAGAGGTGATTTAACAGGCTTATTGGTCTGTAGTTTTCTAGATCGGCTGCATCTCCCTTTTTGTAGAACAGTATTACAATAGCGCTGTGCCATCTGCTGGGTATTGTGCTGTTGTGTAAACAGGGATTGAATAGGACCCTTATCTTTTGGAGCAGACAGGGACCCCCGATCTTGATTGCGTCCGCCGCCACCGGATCTTCTCCGGGTGCTCTGTTATTTTTGGTCTTTCTTAGCGCAAATTCAATCTCTTCCAGCGTGATATATCTGGCATTTGTTCCAGCTCTGAATCCCCATTTGTAATATCCTCCCTATTACTTTTATACAGCAGGTGGTAGAAATTCTCTCAACAGCCTTCAGGATTTCTTCTCTGTTCGTTATTAATCTTCCTTGCCGGTCCCCAAGCTTCTTCGCATGACTTTCAAGCTTTTGTTGTTCGCTATAGTTTGCTCGATCTTCTCTTTGTTATAAGGTCTAATATTTCTTTTTATGGCCTTTGACACTTGTTTATTGATTTCTCTCATTTCTTCATTTGTGGTAGAATCACGGCTTCGCATTTCCCTTCTTTTCTGGATCAGTTGTGTGGTTGTTTGGCTGATTTTTTCATCTCTCTTAGTTTTTGGGCAGTACCGGGTTTGGCTTTTTTGTATGGCTATTGAAATGGAGTCGTTCATGGTGCCAACATCTTGGTGTTGATCTTGGTTTTCCAGTAGGTTTGTGATGTGCTCTTCGAACCCCAATACATCCCTAGGGTACGCCCACGTTTTGTTCTTGGCCTTTCTGATCATCCTGTGTCTTTCTCTACCTAAGTCGAGTACTATTCTGTCTGTGGTCGCTGCCAGTTCTCACTCTGTTTAGTACTGACACGGCTTTGACTATTTGTTTTTTATCTGTTATTATAAAGTCTATTTCGTTTTTGGTGCGACCGTCTGCACTTTCCCAGGTCCATCTTCTACTGGGCTTTTTCTTAAAGAAGCTGTTCATTTGAAAAATATTATATTTTTAGCACAAACCCAAGCAATGTTTCACAGCGTTCGTTTCTGCCCTCGAGTCCAAAGTCTCCTAAGCGTATCTCATCCAAATCATTTCTTCGTCCCATTTTGGCAAGATCCCGCAAAGGATGGTAAAATGCGTCTTCTCCTCTTGTAGAGACAGCGTTATATCGTCATAGAAGGTATGAATTTCCTCGCCTGGGTGATCTGACGTAGGTGCATAGACCTGTACTACTTTAATGTGGTATCTTGTGTTTAGTTTCAGAACCATATAAATCACCCTCGTGGACACCTCCCTTATGGATAGTATGTTCTTGCAGTGACGTTTGTGGACTAGAAAGCCGGTTCCTCCCATAGAGCTGTCATCCTCACCCGCATGGTAAAAGTGATGTCCTGACTTTAGGTTAGTGTACTGTTCTCCTCGTCTCCTCACCTCGCAGAGCCCAATAATATCTCATTTTACATTGTTCAGTTCTAGTTCCAGTTGTATCAGTCTTTCGTCCGAGAGTAGTGATCGTGCGTTATAGGTTGCAATATTCAGTCTCAAATATTTCGTAGATTGTGCCAATGATTTCTTCCCCCCCGGAATCTGTGGGACAGACCGATTTGGCATCGGTGCGAGATTCTGAAAATGCATGTACCAGAGCACTCAGTCCCTAACTATAAACTATAAGTATTTAATCGTATAATCAAAGAAAATTCTACTACAATATTCTTTGGTATAATGTAGAATAATTAGAAATTATAGTGTAGTGTAGTAGATAGTAGGGTTAATAGAACACAGTCACATGTTCTTGCCATTGACACAATAAATTACCTGCTTTGTATAAACTGTTCACTGCAAATGCACAATTTTTTTTATTTTTAAATATTTTCTATTAAAAACTCGAAATATACCCTTTACAGCATTTAATTCACTCCCAACTCGAGTGGCCATATTGGCTACTGTTTTTCTTAATTTCGGCCTTCTAGTCCAGGGAGTCCTGAGTAGCTTAGCTTTATAAAAAGTCATTTGCGATTGGCGGCAATGGCGGCAACAGTGTCTCATCTTTCATTGGGTGAACCGGTCAAGTCACGTGGTCTCACCCGCAATCCGCAATTGGTCGATGCCGCAATGTTGTGGTGAATTTTCTTGTGGGCCGAATAGTGTGTGATTTTATGAGTTATTAATTTTTAAATGTGAATTTCTTTTCATTTAATCAGTTTTGATGCACAATTAACTGCAGTGTTACCAGGTCTACTATTTTTATAGTAGATCTACTATTTTTGACCTTTGGCTACTATTCTACTTTCTTAAAGGTATATTCTACTATTATTTAGAGAAAAACAGAATACTTGATTCAATATCCTAAAACTCCCAGAAAAAATTAAACAGAAATCTTAAAATTTTAACATAAAGTGGGATTTATAAACTCGCCGTTTCCGTTGTCGACCGCCGTCCGCCGTCGCCGTGATCCCTAAGCTACGAGATCGAACAAATCGAGCATTTATAAACTTGCGTTAGCCGCCGTTACCGTTTTCGACTATCGATCAGCTGTTTGAGTTTTATAACCTATAAACTGGTGAAATATTGGAATAATTAAACAAAATAATAGCGAATACAAAGAAAAAGCGCACACATACAACGGTCAACATACAAAAACTGAAAAATTAATGAAATCGCCGATTTGATATTCAAATGTCATTTCAATTTTACGTAAACAAAACATCACGTTACTTAATTTCATCGATTCTATTGGTTGAATTCAGCCGCTACGGTTTTGCTACGACGACGGCAACGGTGAAGATAAAATTGATTTATCTCGGACGGTGTGAAACGGCGTGCGACGATAACGGTAACTCCTGACGGTGTTTATAAATGGATCCAAGACATTTCATATAGTGATCTTGAAACGATAACGGTGGGCGCTGACGGCAACGGAAACGGCGAGTTTATAAATCGACCTTAACATCTTAATTATTTTTGTGAAGGGGGATTACGTTGCTATTTTTAAGCAGTTTTAAAAGATGGCACCACCACCACTAGTTTTATATATACATATAAGGGATTCACCGGCTCATTCTTTGAATCGTTTAAACGTCATTAGTCATTAGTATTTTACTTACGACTTGTCACTTGTGTGTCTGTGTCGGCGTGTTTACTCAAAACCGACTGAATAACCGGTGTTATATTAGTTTACTGTTAGTGGTATTAGTTCTGCTTTACTTCAGTTTTACCATGAATAGGTATGTTTTTTTTTTAAAGCTAGACAGTGAATTTGTAATCTACTATTTTTTTAATCAATCTACTATTTTTTTACATCAATCTACTACCTAACTGTAAAACTGATCTGGCAACACTGATTAACTGTTTTGTGATTCTTTAGACTTGTTATGACACCTGCACAGACGCCACTAAAACTCACCGGATCCTGGCCAATCGGGTGATAGGTCCGCCCACCCGACGTCACACTTCGACTTTAGAGGTTAGCGGTAAAAACAACGTTTTTGTTACATTTGGTCAAGATGTGTAATTTTAACGATTTCTTTGTGAATTTGCATTATTTATGAATAATTTTTTTTTTAGTTACTTTCTAGAGACATATTTATTTAGTATATTTAAGTATTCTCCAAGAAATAGGACTCAAGGAAATACTCCTGTATCGAGAATAATTTAAGACTGTTTTGGTAAGTTCATTTCTATGTATAGATTATAGATTTGTTTTCAGATTTAATGCTATTAAAGTAATATTTCAAAATAATTTCAACTACTTACTTAAAAGTTTGTTCGAGTTAATTTATAGTAGGTAATAAGTATACTAATAGTACTGTTTTTTCTGATTTGCAGGTACAAAGTGGATATAATCTCATAGTCTTTAGTGCTTGAAGTGATACATAAAGATGGATATCTTGAAAAAATATTTCTTAGGCATAACTAGATCCATATAATATCAAACGAAGACTGTTCTGACAGAATTTCCACTCAGATTGTAATGTATTTAGACCATACAAAGAGACAGTCTCATACAAACAAGGCATATAGGTACAATGGAGGAAATGAAAATAAGTATCGAAGCTTATAATCAGTCTGCTTGTGAAGAAAGCAGCTGTAGTTATTGACATCTTACATTTTAGTATCTATATATACTTGGAAAGGTAACTAATATTGTTATAATTTCATCATCAGAAAATATTTTTGTTACACCTATGTGCTTTGACGAGTTAATTTTTGTATGTATTCTTAAGTAGAATGTATGTATACAGTATTAATTTATTTCAGGATATGCACTTACAGAGATGATATAACCCATAGAACCATCCATAGCAGCACAAATACATTTTACAAGTGGGAAAAAAAACATTTGAAATTCCTGATTTTCACAGAGACGAGGAGGAGTAAAATGTCCCTCCAGAAAGAGGCACTCTTTTACAAGATCTGAGATAAGTAACTTACCTGAAGAGAAATTATTTTTATATAGATGTACTTTCTTTAATATTGTTAAGACACTATTTATTTTTGTAAGACTTGATACTTGATTTTTTTATATTATTATGTAATAAAACATCTATTGTGATTAAATATTGTTGATTATTTTCTTTATTATTTTGACATCAAATTATTATGCACTATAATAAGCATTTGTCCATAAAATTTTTTTAATGAATGGAATCTAGAGAATATCATTATTGTTTCACGCATATTTTACATGGCACACAGGTGCCTAGGTCCTATCATTATGGAAAAAATACACTAGATATTTTGAAAATCCAATTTAATTTAAGAAATCCGCAGTTTTGATTACAGCTCGTAAGAAGAAACTGCAAGAAACTTACGAGTGATATTATATCGAATTATCACATCTTTTTTAAAATAAGAAAAGTATAATATTTACTTAAAAACTATAAATGTAACTAATTATAAGTATCTCTACAGTATTACCATTTAGAATCTATACACAATAATATGTTAAAACTGCATACATCTGTTTTAAAAGCTATCTACGGTTTTTCTTCTGTAGCGGAAAGTAATCTTGCTTCTCCATTTTCCTTTTGTTAGTGGTTGCTTTGTTTACTTGCTCCATTATTGTACCAAATTGTTTCATGCACCTTAAAATAAATATAAAATGTCATTTTATAAAAAATATATAATCTTGTTGACAATGCAACGTACTCCTGTTTCTGCAATTTTGTGTGCTCCTCCTCGTCTCTGTGAAAAACAGGAATTTCAAATGTTTTTTTTGCACTTGTAAAATTTATTTGTGCTGCTGTGGATGGTTCTATGGGTTATATTATCTCTGTAAGTGCATATCCTGAAATAAATTAATACTGTATAAAATACAATAAATACAATCTACTTAATAAGAATACATACAAAAATTAACTCGTCAGAGCACATAGGTGTAACAAAAATATTTTCTAATTATGTATAAGTATAAATTATAACAATGTTAGTTACCTTTCCAAGTATATATAGGTACTAAAATGTAAAATGTCAATGACTACAGCTGCTTTCCTCACAAGCAGACGGATTATAAGCTTTGATACTTGTTTTCATTTCCTCCATTGTACCTATATGCCCTCTTTGTATGGTCTAAATACATTACAATCTGGGTGGAAATTCTGTCCGAACAGTCTTCGTTTGATATTATATGGATCTAGGTATGCCCAAGAAATATTTTTTCAAGATATCCTTCTTTATGTCATGCTTCAAGTTCAAGCACTAAAGTATATAAGATTATATCCACTTTGTACCTGCAAACCAGAAAAAAAAACAGTACTATTTAGTAGACTTAATACTATAAATTAAAGCTGGATTTATAGATTGACATAACATAAGCATAGCATATACATAGTATAGCATAAGCACATTACAAGAAATGGTCGATTTATAAAATGGGCTTGTGCTATGTTGCGCCTGAGCCGTAAATCGAAAATACTAACCTTACAAATTTCATAATTTTGTTTAAAATGTTTTAAAGAAGTATATTATAGAGTCTTATTAATTTATAAATCCTTACCGTTCTCAAAAAGAACAAGCACTCATAAAGCCAAAACGCCAAATTTTATTGAACATCGCATATGTCATTCTCTCAAAAGGTAAATATTATTAAAATTCTGTGTTTTCATTGGTCGAACATAAGCACATAACATAAGAAGTTGAATATTGGTCAACTTCTTATGTCAAGCTTATGTTGTGTTTTATGTTATGTCGATCTATAAATTGCCTAACTTAAATATGAATGTTTAACTTCTTATGCTTATGCTATGCTTATGTTATGTCAATCTATAAATCCAGCTTAAATCCAGCTTAACTCGAACAAACTTTTAAGTAAGTAGTTGAAATTATTTTGAAGTATTACTTTGATAGTATTAAATCTGAAAACAAATCTATAATCTATACATTAGAAATGAACTTACCAAAACAGTCTTAAATTATTCTCAATGTAATAGTATTTCTTTGAGTCCTATTTCTCGGAGAATACTTGACCACACTAAATAAATATGTCTCTAGAAAGTAACTAGACTAAAAATATTCATAAATAATGCAAATTCAGTGAGAAATCGTTAAAATTAAACACCTTACACGTCTTGACAAAATGTAAACATAGTTGTTGTTTTTTTACCGCTAACCTCTAAAAAGTTAAACTGGCACGTCGCGTGGGCGGACCCATCACCCGATTGGCCAGGATCCGGTGAGTTTTAGTGGCGTCTCACCTGCACTATTTTTCAGTTCACAGTGGCCTTTTGAAAGGATTTATTTAGTGTGAATATTTGGGGAGGTGAGTGCTTTTACTAGACTAAATTAAATAAATAGCACTATACATACACGCTATTTAAATCAACTCTTTGCTGGAATCGTTGACGACTACCTATCTTTAGCTCTTAAGAATAAATAGCAGAAACATTTCAGTCTTAAGTTTTAAGTGAATTTATGAGATAAACCAAAACATTGTCTTTATAAGAAGAACAAAGACCAAAAACATGACTAACCTCAAAAGATGTTTTTATTTTTAAACCTAGAAATTGTCTTTTCAACAGTAAAATCAATGTTATGTTATAACTAGTTTTTATGATGGCTTTCCTTCTCGTTTATTGCACATAAACATAAAATAAGTCGAATCTTGCCACTCGAAAAATAAACTGATATATTTTGGATGGTGATTCGTTGTTAAAAAATGTGAAAAAAAGTTTCTATAAACATGGGTCCGGAAATGCAGAGTTTTCAAGATACAGGGTGTCAAACTTTAAAAAAAAAATCGGTTTTTTATTAATATCTTAAATATCCTTTTACTTATTTTAATGAAATTTTGTAGTGTTATCTGTCTGTAGTAATAAGGGGCTCATTTAGCCTTTTAGATTAAAAATATAAAGTCCAGTGGCGTCTCGGGGGGCGTCATACCGAATATTATCGACAAAAAAATGCGCCCTACTGACTTTTTTAAACATTTTATATTTATTTTCGTATTAAGCAACTAAAAATACAACAGTTTGGTTCCTTGAATTGTTTTCGTATCTGGCTTCGTTTTCGAGAAAAAAAAATAAAAACCAATTTATTACATTTCCAAACTTTTTTTTAACCGTTTTTTTTATGAGGTTTATTACTAAATTTCAACAGAATCGGTCAAATGGATATTAAATATCCATTTGACCGATCCTATTGAAATTTAGTCGTTTTGTCTGTAATAATATGGGGCTTAATTAGAATAAGGAGGCATCTTATCGAATATTATTGACAAAAAAGTGTGCGCCACTGGCTTTTTTAAAAAAAAATTGATTTTTTTTCGTATTAAACAACTAACAATACAACATTTTTGTTTATTGAATTGTTTTCGTATCTTGTTTCGTTTTCGAGAAAAAAAAGACCAGTCCATGCTAAAATGATTATTTGTTTTCCAAGACACTTGTGACTTTTTTTAACTAAAACTGATAAAGCAATTTTGTCCAGTGACATGCTATAAAACGGTATTTATTTTTTTCTCGAAACCGAAATGAGATAGGAAAAAATACAAGAAGCACAGAAATTGTATTTTTAGATGCTTGATCAAAAAAAAAAGCATTAAAGTTACAAAAAAGGTAATGGCGCACATTCTTTTGATATTAATTCTGGGGTGCCCCCGGGACGCCACTGGACTTAATAATTTTAATCTATTTAGAGCTAAATTCTGTATCTTGAAAGCTCTGCATTTCCGGACCCATGTTTATAGAAACTTTTTTCATATTTTATTAACAAGGAATCGCCCTATTAAATTTCACCGTCTATTTTTCGAACACCCTGTATAGATAAGTACATATCTCCAATTTTGCAGATTTTCTTATTTCACTAGGGGGGTGTTCTATATAGCAGTAAGTTTAAGCCAAAAAAATCGGAGAATTCACCACATTTGATCCGAAAAAAACCCTAAAGTTTCGAGTTTTTACACAAATTTGCAGCACCACTTCACAAAAGCACTAGAAATATAGGCAGTACACACCTGAATATCAATTCACTGGTGAAAATATTAACCAGCAGCCAGCAGACATTATTTGCGAGACTCAAACTGACTGATTGCTCCATTAAATCAAGTTAAATTTTACTTGTAAATATCCTACTTGTTACTGTCATTATTTGTTACAATAGCCAAAACTTAAATTTTTCAGAAGGCACGCCGAGAGGCACGCTGTTGTCAGATTTATTCTTAAGACGTTTGCTGTAAGTATACTTACAGTTGCTTTAAAAAATCAATAGTAAAAATCGAGGTAAAAATAGTACAGAATGAGAGTCTCTATCTCTTTCTTTTATACATGTGTAAATGCAAATGCACCCTGAATTTATTTTATGAATGGAACACACTATTCGCTTGTATGTGTACCTATTTGTCAAATATTTCACTTTACGCATGACCCTTCTCTCGCTCCGGGGACGCAACCAGCAAGAATTAACCCAGAGAATAAAAATTAACTAAAAAAAATTAAATTTTTACATTATTTTGAGTTAGCTTGAGTCAGTTTGGGTTAATTCTTGTTGGTTGCGTCTCCCGGAGCGAGCGAAAAGCCATGCGCGAAGTGAGATATATTCCCAAATCAAATATATTATATTTAGTTGCCTTCATGCGTTGCTCTCCCCCAATACGAAAATATGAAACTTTCGGCAACCTCGCTAAAATTTTCTTATTTTCACGTTACGCCCGGGAAAGTAGTACCATAAACCTAACTTAGTTAGGTTTATGGTAGTACCTTGTGTAAATTCGCGGTTCTAAACCCTAAACTCGAACATTGGGTGCTTTCTTTTGGCTCAAATATGGGGGATTCTCTGACGCGTCGGCTGTTAAAATTTCCTATTTTCACGCTCACCTGGGAAAGTAAAGTAATGGTAATGTTTGTGGAGTAACGTTTTAAGTTGTTTCTGGCCTGTAGGCCAGAACCTTTTATGGCCTGTCCTAGTCTAGGTTAGCAAATTTTAAAAAATGGTAATTTACCTAAAAAAAACACGAGTGCACCAAGTGCGCATATCTGAAGTGAAACTTCTTAAACTTAAACACTATAGCCTTATGCACTCGCTTATGCATATCGTAACGGATTTGGTTAAAAAGTACTTAGTTTTCTTAAATATATCACTCAATTAACAAAAAGGGAAGGCCTAAATGAAAAAAAAAATCATAAAGGTTTCTCTTATATATAAAGGAAGAAATTAATGGGCATGTCCGCAGAAGAGAAGCAGCAAGACACAGATGGAGGTAACCCGGCGACACGTGTTTCTGCTTCTTGGCTTCGTCAGGCAATATGTATACATATGCATACATGCACTCATACACCTTAATTGGCATCGGTACACATATACATACATATACACATAAACGGGTGTAACCTGGGAAAGGAAAAAAAAAACAATGTACAGAAGCCACAAAAGTGGAGCCAGTAAGCTAAGTCGCCGGGTTACCTCCATCTGTGTCTTCCTGCTTCTCTTCTGCGGACATGCCCATTAATTTCTTCCTTTATATATATTTATATCGATCCGCATTAAACCTTTTCCGGTTTCTCTTATGTCTTGACAAGGTAATAGAGAAAATCCCATATTTT